>PVLC010014727.1:8074-18197 GCA_004027655.1 Graphiurus murinus
CGCACGCTTGTAATCCCAGCATTCGGGAGGCTGAGACTGGAGGATCCGGGTTCGCGGCCAGCCTCAGCTATCTAGTGAGGCATTCCGCAACTTAGTGAGACCCAGTTTCAAAATAAAGAATAAAAAATAGGGCTGGGGGTGTAGCTCGGAGGTAGAACGCCGCTGAGTTCAATCCCTAGTACCACAAAAAAAAAAAAAATAAATAAATAAATAAATGGAATAGAGAATAGAAAAACAATAGAAAATATCAATGAATCCAAAAATTGGTTCACTAAAAACACCAACAAACTTGATACACATTCAGGTAAACTGACAGACGGAAAGAGAGATTTACTAAAAGTTAGACTAAAAGAGGAGACATGTCTAAAGGGTTTTATCAATATAAAATGATTTGTTGCTGCTACACATATAATTATAAAGGTCTGTGCCACTCATTGTGCCAAGTTCTGTTAATAAAGATGAACAACACCCTAACTCTGAGTTCTAGGAACTTACAACCTCCTCATAGTAGAGACAAGTATGTAAGTAGATTAAAACCACATAGCATTACAGGGGTTCTACAATCCTATGGACAGGATACAGTGGGTGCTTAGGGCAGAGAAATATGTCTAGCTCCTCACCTAATGTGGAGTCTGATGCAAAATAGTTATTTAATAAATAGTTCTTTAAAGAGAGAGTCAGCAGTTAAAGGAATGGCCATTTGTTCCACTTAGTGGCTTGTTCAGAAAGTTTCTTAGAAGAACCTGTGATTTGTAATGAGCTTGTCATTTCTTCCTCTATACATTCACTTGACAAGTATGCTTTGGCAGGGATCCAGGCACCGTGCTAAGTGCTAAGGACATCGTTGCTACTGTTCCTGTGGATTTTCTGCCTAGCAAGGAAGACAGATAATAAACAGGTAATTAAAATAACGGAGAACATGGTACAGTATAAAAATGTACAATAGGAGTGAGTCACTTAGTATAGGGGTCAATAGACTTCCCACAGGGAGTGACAGTTAAGATATGACTTGAAGGATAAGTAAGTTACTTAAAAAAAATGGGAAAGTGAAAAATAATTCCAAGCAGAGACAACAATATCATTCATCTATATGCAAATAAATGCTTGTCTTGTGTTTGAAGTATCTTAAAGACAGTTTCTTTGCCTAGGTACTTTCATATACTCCCACCCAGCAATGTGGTTTATATGAAATTTTTTTTATGATACTGGGGATTGAACCCAGGGACATTCTATTTCTGAGTTACATTCCCAGCCTTTTTATTTTTTATTTTAAAACAGGTCTCACTATGTCACTGAGGTCCTCACTAAATTGCTGAGGCTGGCCTCAAACCTGCAATCCTCCTGTAAGGGAGTACAGGCATGCATCATCATGCCCCATGATTTATATGATTTTTGGCTTTTTAACTCTGAGGTAAACCTCAGTCTAAATCAAATTTAATGAAGAGAGAACTGGCTTTTATGACTGCCCTTTCAAAGCAGTGTCCACCAGGCTTCTGGGTTCTCCATTGCTCTCCCACTTACCAGAGCACTGTGTGGAAGCATGAGGCTTTGCTCACCACATAGATGGTGGGGCCATGCTGAGAACACAGCAGAGGACACCAGATCGCCCTGCAGCATTGCCCCAGGAGGAAGAAAGACCTGAAAACACAGGGCATTGGGAACTGGTTTTTCAGCCAAGGAGCTATGGAATCCACTCCTAGAGAGTCCAAAGCTAAAAGATATTCTCCTGGGCTGACTTCCTCGCCATAGCCTCTCATCATGACAGAGGACAATGCCCAGCGCCCAGCCCCAGTCCCCTGTGAGTCATGCTGTCTTCTGCCCTCGGGGGAGATTGTAGCACAGTCTCTGCAACATTACATCATCTCCTGAAGGCAAGGGCTGATAGTGAGTTTTTGCTGGCTACATCCTCAGGGCAGGACGTGGTGTTCTTGATATAGAACATCTGTTTGGGGAGGCATAGTTGGGAAAGAATGAAGGATTTTTCTAAGGAGCCCAACTGGCTTACTGAGCAAAGGCCTGGAGGCGTTTGGTGAAGTAGCAGGAAGGCCATGATACATAAACAAGATGTGAGTGTGCGACTCAGGAGAGACTGCCTGTCCACGGAAACGAACCACAGGCCTCCTTTCTCCTCAGGCAGGGGGTAGGGGAAGAAGGAGCTGAAAGACATGCATGTTTATTTGTGTGACTTCGTGGGTAGACAGATAGATATAGAGATAGATAGGCATGCATGCTTTGTTTTAGGGTGCTTTGCTTTATTACACTTTGTAAATATTGTGTTCTTTACACACTGAAGGTTTGTGGCCACCCTGCATTGAGCAAGCGACTGGTGGCATTTTCCCAAGAGCATGTGCTCACTTTGTGTCTCTATGTCACATTGTGGTATTTCTTACAATATTTCAAATTTTCATTATTATTATATCTTCTATGGTAATCTATGATCACTCATCTTTGATGTTGCTATTGTAATTGTTCAGGGCCATCATGAACTCTGCCCGTATAAGATGGCAGACTTAGTTGACAAATATCTGTGTTCTGACTACTCTAACAATCAGCCATTTTCCTCACCTTGGGCTCCTGATTCCCTGAGATACAACAATATTGAAATTAGGTCAGTTAACAAGCCAAGATAGGCCAAAAGCTAGGTCTTTTGCACCAGGTAGTCAAGTTATGTTTTTTTGTTTGCTTGTTTTTTTTGCAGTACTGGGGATTGAACCCAGGGGCATTCTACCTCTGAGATACACCCCCAGTCCAATTTGATGTTTTTATTTTGAAACAGGGTCTTACTAAGTTGCGAAGGGCCTCACTAAGTAGCTGAGACTGGCTGTGAACCTGCGATCCTCCTGTCTCAGCCTCCCAAGTACTGGGATAACAAGCATGTGTCACGATGCCCAGCTGGTAGCCAATTTTTGAATGCAAATAAAAATTCTTGAAGGAGATTAAAAGTGCTACTCCAGTGAACACATGAATGATAAAAAAGAGAAACAGCCTTACTGCTAATATGGAGAGGGTTTTAGTAGTCCAAATAGAGGATCAAACCAGCCACAATATTCCCTTAAACCAAAGTCTAATCCAGAGCAAGGCCCTAAATGCTCTTCAGTTCTGTGAAGACTGAGAGATGTGGGAAAGCTGCAGAGGAAATTTTGAAACTAGCAGAGGTTGGTTACTGTGGTATGAAAAGAGAAATCATCTCCATAATGTAAAAATGCAAGGAGAAACAACAAGTGCTTATGTAGAAGCTGCAGCAAGGCATCCAGAAGTCTGGCTAAGGAAACTGGTGAAGAGGGCTAAACAACAGATTTCCGTAATAAATGAAACAGCCTTATACTGGAGGAAGATGCCATCTAGGTCTTTTGCAGCTGGAAAGAAATCAATGCCTGGCTTCAGAGCTTCAAAGAACTGGCCAACTCTGTTGTTAGGGGCTAATGCAACTGCTACCTTAAAGTTGAAGCCAGTGCTTATTTATCATTCCCCAAGTCCTAGGGCCCTTAAGAATTACACTAAATCTACTTTGCCTATGCTCCATAAATGGAATTTAAAAGCTTGAATGACAGCACACCTGTTTAAGACATGGTTAACTGAAAATGTTAAACCCACTGTTGATACATACTGCTCAGAAAACAAAGATTCATTTGAAAATATTACTGCTCGTTGACAATGCACCTGATTACCCAAGAGCTCTGATGGACATGTGCAATGAGATTAATGCCATTTTTATTCTTGCTCACACAACATCCATTCTGTCCACCAGGGATTAGAGAATAATTTAAACTCTAAGTCTTATTATTCAGGGAATATATTTTGTAAAGCATATCTGATGTTGATAATGATTTCTCTCTTGGATCAGGGCAAAATAAATTGAAAATTTTCTTGAGGGTTCACAATTTGTCTCAGTGAGCATCCTCACTGCTACAATCCAAGACAACTGACCCCAAAACTTAGAGGAAGGAAGATTTATTTGTTCAGTGTTTAAGAGATCTCAGTGTTTTGGAGATCTCAGGGTGTGACGGCAGGAAGCAGATTGAGGGAGAGCTCACAGACTCTGTCTCTCACATCTTTGAGGCCAGAAGCAACAGAGAACAAGCAGGAGAAGGAGAGGACTTTATGTAACCCCTAAGACCACACCCACAGGAACCCCTCCTTAACGACCAAGCCCCGCTTCCAACATGGCTACCTTATTTCCATGAGGGCTGGGGATACGTTCTAAATCCAAACATTAAACTCTGCCTCTTGCCCCCTAGGCCTCATAGTTACCTTACAAGGCAAAATGCATTTAGTCCATCTCTAAGAATTCCTACGGTCTTAACAGTTCCAGCATCACTCCAAAGTCCCAAAGATCAAAGTCTTCTCTGACACTCAAAGTGAACTCTTGGTATGAGCTGCTGTAAAAGAAAATAAAAATAAAAAGCAAGTTACATACATCTAATGTATAATGTCACAGAGTAAACATTTGCATTCCAAAAGAGAGAAATGGGGCCATAGAAAGAAGGAATAAGACCAAAAGAGTATCAAAATCTGGTGGGGCAAGCACTTGATCCTGCAGCTTCACTTCTGGCATAAGGGGCACATGGTGGCGAGGTGTGATCTCCAAGGGGCCTTGACAGCCCCACCTCTGTGGCCTGGTTGTTTGCAAATGGCAGCATTCTGGTTTTTCCAGCCTGGCTCCATGGTTCACAACTTGCAACCTTTCCTCACATTTCTGGTATTTCTAAATCATGGGTTTTTTTTCTTGCAACCTTAGCTTTACTCTCATAATTTCACAGAGTGCTCCACTTGGGCCTACTTGAAGAGATTTCACCCATGCCACATGTTGCCTGGCTCCTCAGGCCTTTTTTTGAAATTTGGGGGGAAGACTCCATGACCCCTTTTCCCCAACAAAGTCAGCATTATGTGAATGTCCAAATTAATTGCCAATGGGAAAGGTAGCCACACCCTCTTTAATCTTTGACTTTGGGCCCTTTTAAATTATAGCCATGGGACCTGCTTCTATTTGGGCCAGATTTGGGCCTGTGTCCATCTGGGCCACCTCTGGTCTCATCTCCATCCATGCCACAGGTAAGGAATCTGAGTGCCTTTCTTCAAAATGGCTGCCCTTGTTTCCATGGTTCCACACTTGGTCTTGAACTGCCCCTACCACTTTCTTTTCTTTTTTTTTTTTTTTCGGTACTGGGGATTGAACTCAGGGGCATTCTACCTCCGAGCTATACCCCCAGCCCTCTTTTGTATTCTTTATTTTGAAACAGGATCTCACTAAGTTGTGGAGTGCCTCACTAGGTAGCTGAGGCTGGCAGTGAACCTGGATCTCAGCCTCCCAAATGCTGGGATTACAAGCATGCACCACCATGCCTGACTTCCTTTCTTTTTTTTATACAAATCTCAACTGTCCTGACTGTATTGCTTTCTTTGTTTCTAACCAAAGTATTCGACCTCCTTTCAGCCATCTTACTTTCTTTCACAGCACCATCTCTCTGGGTCCCAGATTTACACATGCCTTTCTGGCTAAACCACAAATCTATAAAGACTCTCTGCTTTCTGCTCCGAAAAATCAGTGTACATTTCACTGAATACAGACATCAATATGAATAATGCAGTTTGGATTTTTTTTGTTATTTTGAGATTTCCTCTGCCAGTTTATTAATCAGTCCATCATCTTTAAATTCAGTTTCACACAAAGTTTCAAGACATGGGCAAAATGCCATTTAAGTTCTCTACCAGAATGTAACACATGTGACCTCTACTCCATGGAATCCTCTTTGCCCTCCAAAATCTCCTGAACACAGTCTCTACTGTCTGCCTTTCTAGCAACATTATGGCCCTTCTAATTTCTTCTCACAAAGCAATTCCAAAGACTCACAAAACAGAGATCAGACTTAGATATAGCAGCAACCCCACTTCTCTGGTACTAATTTCTGTCTCAATCAACATCCTCACTGTTATAATCCAAGACAATTGACTCTAATAACTTAGAGGAAGGAAGATTTATTTTCTCACAGTGTTTTGGAGATCTCAGAGTTGAGTCCATGTGAGGCCAGAGTCTATGGATCTCAGGGCATGGCAGTGGGAAGCAGAGCGAGAGAGCGCACAGACTCTGCTCCTCATATACGGGAGGCCAGAAGTAAGAGGGAGTGGGCAGTGAGGAGGAGAGGATCTTACAGAATCCCCAAGGCCACGCCCCTAGCTACCCCTCCTTAGCAACCAAGCCCCACTTCCAACATTGCTACCCTGTGTCTATGAGGGCTAGGGGGACAATCTAAATCAATCTAAATCCAAACCATTACACTGTTTTCGACACCATTGAGAATATTTGTGATTCACAGGAGAAGGTAAAAATATTAACATTAGCTGAAGTTTGGAAGAAGCTGATTCTAATCCTCACAAAGGACTTTGAGGGGCTCAAGACCTGAGTGGAGGAAATCCCTGCAGATGTTGTAGAAATAACAAAGGAACTAGAAATAGAAGTGGGGCCCAAGCCAGGCGTGGTGGCGCACGCTTTTAATCCCAGCATTCGGGAGGCTGAGACTGGAGGATCCGGGTTCACGGCCAGCCTCAGCTACCTAGTGAGGCACTCAGCAACTTAGTGAGACTTGGTTTCAAATAAAGAATAAAAAATAGGGCTGGGGGTGTAGCTCGGAGGTAGAATGCCCCTGAGTTTAATCCCCAGTACCGCAAAAAAAAAAAAAAAAAAAGAAGAAGTGGGGCCCAAAGATGTGACTGAATTGCTGTAACGGATGAGGAGTCGCTTTTGTGGATGAGCAAAGGTAGTTTCTTGAGATGGCATCTACTCCTGGTGAAAGTGTTGTGAGCATTGTTGAAAGACAACAAAGGATTTAGAATATTACATAACTTGGTTGACAAATTAGCCATAAGGGTTAAGAGGACTGACTCCAATTTCAAAAGAAGTTTCACTGTGGGTAAAATGCTATCATACATCTCATACTACAAGAAACCTTTCATGAAAAGAACAACTGGTGTGGCATACTTCATTTTTGTCTTATTTTAAGAAATTGTCACAGCCACTCCTAACCTTTAGCAACCACCACTGTGACCTGCCCCCAGCCATCCATAAGGAGGCAAGGCCCTCCACTATCAAAAATATATATGTGTATATCATAAGCATACATTCATGTATATATATTGACTTGCTGAAGGTTCAGATGATTGTTAGCATTTTTTAGCAAGAGTAGTTTTAAAGCTAAGGGATTTTTTTTTCAGTCATAATGCTATAGCATACATACAGATTGTAGTATAGAGTAAACACAATTTTATGTGCACTGGGAAATTAAAAAAAAAAATTCATGTGACTCATTTTGTTGTGATATTCACTTTACTTCAGTGGTCCGGAACCAAACCTGCACTATTTCCGAGGTCTGTCTGTAGCTACATTGGCATATCTCTATCTGTCCACCTATCTACCCATCTTGCTCTGGGGAATGAATGAGTATCCATAGATATCGTCTTTTCCCCTTTACAATTTGCTATGTGTATAGAATCCATTCTTTATAAAGATAGTTTTCTCCCACCGAATGCCTCCAATATCCTGGAATCAGTTTATCTAAGGTGTGTTTTCTTAAAGATGCTGGTAGTAGCACAAAAAGTAAATAAGCCGTCTTGTGTCTTTCTGTAGGTCTATGGAGAGGGAGAGTCATATATGAGACTTCTATTTTCTAAAAGAAAAAGGAGGAAACATGGGAATAGTATGTTCCAACTACCTGATTGATAAGCTTCATAGAAGCTTCTAGGAAACAAGCTGTAGGATAGCAGCTAGAGCTATAAAATGGAAAAGCTACTAAAGAACTTAAATGGCCATTTATCCAAAATTCTGACCTGACCTCCCCAGCTTTGGAAGATCCATGACTGTTGGGGTTTGCCACTTGGAAAAGGCAATAGAGGATCATTATGAGGAAACAGTTATTTGTACCACTCTGGAGCTCCTGAAAGAAAGAAGCAATCTGAAGTGCAATGGATTTTCTTCCTGACATGTTTTGATCATTCTGTTTTAATGTTGATCAACAGGTAGAGAAAAATATCTTGAAAGATCAACTGCAAGTCAGGTATGGTAATTTAGGATTTCAAAATACATATGTGCTGCCTGTGGTGAATAAAAGTGTGTGTGTGTGTGTGTGTGTGTGTGTGTGTGTGTGTGTGTGTGTGTTTGTGAGAGAGAGAGAGAGAGAAAGACAGAGAGACATGTCACAAGGTCTCAGGACAACTTGATTATACCTACTCATCTTCCAAGAGTTGGTTCAAATAGAAGCTCCTTTTCCACTCTGAGTCATTTTCTAACTCCTCTCCCTAGTTCCCACACTAGGCAGCATATCTCTTTGCATCCCTACTTCATATCTTTATACAACTTTTATTCCATCTAGACTCTAACCCCCCCTAGAATTGTGGCCAGAGATGTGTCTGAGACTTTTTGTAACCAAGCATCTAACATAGTCCCTGTTGTATAATAAAGGATGCAAATTAGATAAATTAATTTATCTATATGCAATCTAGTTTCTTCATTTCTACAATAAAAAATGAAATAATTATTTCACATGGTAGTATAAATCGTTATTCACAAGGTAGAAAAACTTCATGTGGATACCTTTGTACATTGAAAATCAACACAGCCAATCAGTGTTTCTCAAAAAGATATGATTCCATTAGTATGGTGTAAGCATTGTGTTTTTTTATTTTCATACTCTCCAGATGATTTAAATGTACTTCTATAAGACTATAAACTACTGATTAAGGAGGAAAAAGATTCTGGAGAGATAGTCAAATTTATCAATTTTTTTCTTTTATGGTTAGTGATATTTGCATCCCAAAATATCTACCTGTACCAAACTTACAAAGATTTTTCCAGAGTTTTAATAAGTTGGAATTTATATTTAGGTCCATAACCAATTTCAAATTAATTTTTGTACTTGGTGTGAGATGGGGGTCCGGGATTATTTGCATACAATGATTTAACATAGTCACATGCATCCACTTAAAGTGTACAGTTCCATGAGTTTTGACGAATTTATGTACCCATGTCACCACTACAATAAAGATATAGAACATTTCTGTCACCCCCAAAAGTCTGCTTTCTGTCACTAAGAGTTAGTTTAGCCTTCCTAGTTGGAATTATATTTTGGAGTTGTCTGAATATATTTGTTTTTGCAGTGCTACAAATTAAAACCAGGTCCTCACACATGGTAAACAGGATCTTTACCACTGAACTCCATCCCCAGCCCTTGTTTTAGTTATTCTAGTAGGTGTGTAGTGGTATGTTATTGTGCTTTAATTTGCATATCTCTGATGATTAATGATATTGGGCATCTCTTTATTGCTCATTTGCCTTCCGTGTAACTTCTTTTGGGAAGTACCTGTTTGATTCTGGCTCATTCTAAAATTGTTTGTGTGTCTTCTTATTGAGTAATAAATACACACACACACACACACACACACACACACACACACACACACGTGAGTGTTGTACTGGGGATTGAATCCAGGAACATTCTACCTCTGAGCCACACCCCTAGATTGTTTGTTTTGAAACAGGGTCTTACTATGTTGCTAAGTCTCATTAAGTCTCATTAAACCTGGTCTCAAACTTGTAATCCTTCTATCTTAGCCTCTTAATAGCATCTTTTTTTTAATAGGTGCATTGTAATCATACATCATGATGAAGTTCAGAGTGATAGAGGCATACACGCACATAGCACTCCGTGAGCCCTGCCCCAGCTCCCACCCCACGCGCTCCCCTTCCCATACACAGCATTGTGACTGGCATTGATAAACCTGTACAGCACGTCCATTGACGTGTTTACTCATCCAGGCTCCCTTCTCCCTCCCGCCTCCCTCAGTGAGTTCCCCTCCCTCACTCCACTAAGGTTTCTCTTCCTTGTCTGGCATCCCTCCTGTATCCCAATTTCTCCCTAGCTTCCACATACAAGGGAAAAATCCAATCTTTCACTTTTTGTGAATAATCTCACTTAGCATAATATTCTCCAATTCCATCCATTTCCCTGCAAATGACATAATTTTTGTTCTTCTTTATGGTTGAGTAGAATTCCATTGTGTATATATCCCATAATTTTGTAATTCATTTATCTTAATGACTTTTTTTAAATAAAGTTTTTGGCTTTTGTAATTC
>PVLC010014727.1:18297-38896 GCA_004027655.1 Graphiurus murinus
TTTTTTTTTTTTTTTTTTTTTTTTTTTTTTTTTTTTTTTTTTTTTTTTTTTTTTTTTTTTGTCCTAAGAAATGTTTGCCTAATCCAAGGTTGCTAAGATTTTTTTCTGTTTTCTTGTAGAAGTTTTATAATTTAGCTTTAGGTTTAGATTTGCAATCAATTTTGAGGCCATTTCTGTATACTGTATGAGGTGAGAATTGGAGTACACTTCCCAACATTTGATATCCAGTTCTTCCAATACAATTTGTTAAAAAAATGCTTTCTCTTCTCATCAAATTTTGTTTGTGCATTTTCCCAGTCAATCAACTGGATCTGTGTGGGTTTATCTCTGGATTTGTTATTATGTCAATCCTCAAATATTATACTTTTTCAAATTTGGATATCCTATTTATTTGCATTTCTCTATGCATTTTAGAACCAGCTTGTGTTTTGATTGGGATTGCATTGAAACTATGAATCAGAAAAATTGATATCTTAACAGTATTATGCCTTCCTAACCATGAGCATGGTACATTTCTCCATTTATTTAGGTCTCTTTATTTTATCTAGGCAATATTTGGTAGTTTTAAGTATAGAAGCCCCTACTGTCTTTCATTAAATTTATTCTTAAGCATTTTGTTTCTTGCTACTATTATTAGTGGAATTAACTAATATTAAATTTAAAATATTTTTATTTTGATATCATTGTAAATTTACATGCAACTGTGAGAAATAAAACAGAAAGCTCCCATGATCCCTTTATCTAAATTTCTACTAATGGTAACATTTTGCAAAACCATAGCATAATATCAGCACCAGGGTGTTGATGTTGATGCAATCAGGATATAGCACATTCCTGTAAAGATTTCTTAGGTTTCCCTTTTATAGCTATATCATCTTCCCTTCTGTTCCCACCTGCTCCTCAATCCCTGGTAACAACTAATCTGTTTTCCATTTCTGTAATTTTATCATTTAGAGAAGAGTACAATTAAGCATATAATATTGGGGGGTTGGTTTTCCATTCATCATAGTTCTTTAGACATTCATCCTGGTAGTTGTATGTACAAATAATTCGTTCTTTCTATTAGTGAGAAGCAGCTGTGGTATGGATGTGTCACAGTTTGTTTAATCATTCA
The DNA here is from genome assembly GCA_004027655.1 of Graphiurus murinus. Taxonomy (NCBI): domain Eukaryota; kingdom Metazoa; phylum Chordata; class Mammalia; order Rodentia; family Gliridae; genus Graphiurus; species Graphiurus murinus. The sequence continues at coordinate 19,412 of PVLC010014727.1, forward strand.
CCTGCTGAAGAACTTCTGAGTTGTTTCTAGGTTTTGGCCATCACCTATAAAGCTACTATAAATGGCACACATAGAGTTCTGTGTGGATAGTAAGTATTTCTTTTTCTTGGGTAAATGCTCATGAATGCAAGTGATAGGTTGCCTGTTTAGTGTTCATACTATTTTCCAGAGTGGCTGTACCATTTTACATCCCCACCAGCAGCACATGTGTGATTCCCATTCTCTACATTCTCACCAACATTAGATTTTCACTATTTTAAAAATTTTAGCTACTGTGCTAGATGAATAATGATATCTCATTGTAGTTTTAATTTTCAGTTCTGCAGTAGTTAATAATATTGAATATTTTGGTGAGCTGTATTTTCATATTTTTTGCCCATTATCTAATTAGATTGCTTGATTTTTTTAAACTGTTATTTTGAGAATATTTTCTATATACTTGCCTTTTGAATATATTCTATTTTCCAGATACTTGTGAATATTTTCTCCCAGTTTATAGATTGTCTTTTCATCCTCTGAACAGGGTCCTTTGTAGGTCAAAAGTTTAATTTTGGTGAGACCTAACCTACCAATTTTTCCTTGTTTGGATCATGTTTTTAGTATCAGGTTTAAGAATTCTTTGCCTAGATTTAGATCCTCAAGAGTTTCTTCTACGTTTTTCTCTTAGTTTAATAGATTTGTTTTGATTAAGAAGTATGTGATCTATTTAGTTTAATAGATTTGTTTTGATTAAAAAGTATGTGATCTATTTTGTATTATTTTCTTTAAAAGTTTTAGAAGATATTTGTATTTGTTTATTTTTATTTTTTGCCTATAGATAGCCTATTGCTCCAGCACCACATATTGAAAAGGAGATTTTCTTCTATTGAATTATTTTTACATTTCTATCAAAATCGTTTGAAGCCGGGCATAGTTGTGCACATCTGTAATCCTAGTAACTTGGGAGGCTGAGACAGAGGATCACAGGTTTGAAGACAGTGTCAGCAACCTAGCGAGACCCTCAGAAACTGAACAAGACCCTGTTTCAAAACAAAAAATAAAAAGGGCTGGGGGGATAGCTCAGAGATAAAGCATCCCTGGGTTCAATCTCTAATCACACACACACACACACACACACACACACACACACACACACACACACACACACATCAGTTTGGCACATTTGTAGAAAGCTACTTTAGGGTTTTCTGTTTTGTCCCATTGATTTATGTGTCTGTCTCTCCATCAATACCATATGATCTTGATTGCGCTAACTATATAAATAAATCTTGAAAGAATAGACTGAATCCTCATACGTTATTCTTCTTTTTCAAAATCATTTTAGCTCTTCCAGTTCCTTTCCCATAGCACAGGAATTTTGTCTCTATATATAAACAGACTTCCTGGTATTTTGATAAGAAGTGCATCAATCAAGAATTTATATCTCTATTTTTCTGGATCGTCCAACTCATGAACAAGGATTGTCTCTCCATTGACATGCTTGATTTCTTTTTATCAGTATTATGTAGTTTTTAGCATACAAGTCCTACATGTGTTGTGTTATCTTATATCGAAGTATTTTACTTTGGGAGCAATCATAAGTGGCATTGCATTTTTAATTTTACTACTCATGTGTTTATGTTCATTGATAGTATATCACAATACAATTGATTATTGTATTTTGTGAATTTGTTGAGTATACTTATTAGGTCCAAGAAGTCTTTTTTTTTTTTTGTAAGTTCCTTAGGATTTTCTACTAGACAATCATGTTATCTGCAAACAGGGATAATTTTTTCTTTTTACTTCAACTCTACATGCCTTATATTTCCTCTTCTTCACTTTTTCTTGGTGGATCTATCCTTTTATCACTACATAATGTCCCTCTTTATCCCTGACATTTTCTTTGTCCCCAAATCTACTTGATCTGATATTAATGTAGACATCATTTCCCTTTGGTAAGTATTTGTATGATCTATCTTATTTCCATTTTTTTCATTCATTCACCCCCCATGTCATATTTGCAGGGAGTTTCTTATAAACAGCACAGAGTTGGATCATATTTTAAAATTTCTCACATAGCAATGGATACCTAATAAAAATGACACATGTCTGTGTTTCTACCTTCTGACCAACATAAAGCTATATGACTGTGAAACAATGATATGATCTTAGAGTTTTCTCAGTGCATTTTCTTCACTATAGCGCATCTATCAAAACCTTCTGGATTCCTCTCTTGATGGAGGAGATACCTTTCCAGGGCAACTTTGAGAGCCACTTAAAATATCTTAGTTGCAACCTGTTCAGTATAATGTTAGTGGTTGCTCCAAGAGGACATGTAGGCAGAACTTTGAGGAGTTCTCAATGGAGAATTATAGCGAGGGAGGAATTTGAATGCAGTCTCTCAGTCCAGTTCATTTTCTTCTTGCTTTATGTAAACATGGGGCCTTACTTTCTTTAACTTCTCCTTGGTTGATAAAAAGTGTTCTATATATTCCCTCCACTTCTGCTCAGTACTAGCTTTTCTCCTGTCCCTCCCACCTCTCCTCTGTTCCCTCCCGAAGTATTTGTCTATCTTTCATCACTGGACTATGGGCCTTCCCAGGGCCTTTGTCTTGGAAATCTTCAAGCTTTCAGCATTGGATATGAGTCAGAGCTATTTTTCTCTCACCCTATTTTAAGGTATAAAGACTTACCAGTCATCAGAGTGGAAGAAGTGAAAAAGGAGATAGGTAGCTAGAGCATGGTGACACACATGTACTCTCAGTACTTGGGAGGCAGAGACAGGAGAATAGCAGGTTCAAGGACAGCCTCATCAACTTAGTGAGGCCTTGTTTCAAAATAAAAATTAAAAATGGCTGGAGTATAGCTCAGAGGTAGAATTCCCCTGGGTTCAAACCTCAATACCAAAATAAAACAAAAAAAAGGACATGAGTCATTTTCATTCTGGATAGAAGCATATTGTCATTTTTTAAATATTCCATTTTAAATTTCTACTCAAAAAATACATAGAAGCTGGGCATGGTGGCACACGCTTGTAATCTCAATACTTGGGGGGCTGAGACAGGAGGATCACAGGTTCAAGACCAGCTTCAGCTACTTAGTAAGGTCCTCTGCAACTTAGTAAGACCCTGTTTCAAATTAAAGAATAAAAATACGGCTGGGGGTGTAGCTCGGAGGTAGAACGCCCCTAGGTTCAATCCCCAGTACTGCAAAAAAAAAGAAAAAAATACAAAGAATATATGATTTTTATATATACAATATATATATAATATATAAAATACATATAAAATGTAATATATTTCTGTATAAATACATTAATATGTGAATATAAAAAGAGATATCCTGCATGAACAGCTTTGGTAACCATTCCTTCCTGAAATTTGATTCCACCAGCCCAATTTTTTTCTACAGATTTAGCCTTGGGCAAGATCATCCTCACCCTAACCTTGACTCTTCTTCCTGATTCCTGTTTTGTTTCCTTTGAGGCACAAGGTAAGGGCAATGGCAATTTGGATTCACTTCACTTCAGTCTGTGCTTAATACTTTGTCTTAGCCTGTGTTCTTTGGTGAGTTTTGCTAAACCATGCTAGACTTGCATTGATATGTCACATAAATCTACACAGTGGTCAAGTAACAATTCAATCTCTCATATCCTAAAAAGGAGTTTAATTTATCAAAAGATAGATGAGGCATAGAGTGTAACATAAACTCCTCCACTTGGAGCTGCTGCAAAAGAAAGAATAAACTTAAGAGACCCATCGTGAGCCCTAAAAGAGAGCCAGGAAGCCACAGGTCTTGTGGCCCAGAGTTTGACATTGTACTCTGCCTTGTAAATGTTCCGTTTTTCTCGTTTTGGAGGACACTATCCTCCAAATCACTAGAGATTCTCAAAATTCCAATTTTATTGAAGCTTCTGCTTGACATGGAGTTGCTCAGAGGCCACAGAAGCTGGGTGGGCAGGGATAGATTCGGAGCAGGGCTGGGAGAGCTGCTGGCAGCCCTGAGGAAACAACTGGCAGCTTGGCTTTGCCACCCTGACAGCCTCTCAGTGGCACTTACCCTGGTCTCAGTCTCCTTCCCTGGCCTTTGAACCACAGGGGTTTAGGCCTTTCCTTCTCTAGCCCTTTAATCTAGTCTTCAACACCATGGCCGTACTCCCCTGGACTTGCCCAAATGTGGACCCCCTTCTTGGCTTGAACTTGATAAACTATACTGGAACTTATCTCAATTTCTGGCACACCACCTACTTCCTATTGGAAGAGTGGTTCTGAAGTTATGTCTGACACAACTCCTAGGGACACTATAAGGCTAAAATGTGTTAAAGGGACATCGTTAGTGGTGAAGGTAGAGGTAGAGATAATTAATGGTGGTAGAAGTAATGGTTACTAGGAGGAATAAACAACAGCTGGCTCCCAACCTTCAGAAGAAAGAGCCTCTTGGGCAGAGGTACAAATTCTACCTCGTGCCTTGCAGTGCAGGAGACTAAAGGTCCCAGGAAGTCCAGCTCTAAGAGAGTCCCAGACCTGTGCCTATGGCTTTCCAGAAGTCATTAAAATGTTTCTGCTTATTCAGTAAAACACGGTTACTGGGGATTAGGAGACCTCATAAAACATTGCGCCCTATTCAAAGTCTTCTTCAGATAAACTTTCTAAAGACTTGAAGTATCTGCTTGGTAAGGATTTTTCTTTACCCCCCTCCCCTTTGCAAAGTGCCAGTATGTGTGTACACACGGGCATACATGCAATTTTTTTAGGGTCTTGATAAAGCTAAAGATCTACCCATACCACAAATACAGATTAGAAATGTTTTGTTTGAGGATTCATTGATACAGGATATTTAATGCTTCCATTTGTAGTTACATTGACTTTTCAAGAGTGAGATAGGGTAGGAAGGACACGGGACTGGGATTTGGAGACCTGATCCCTAATGGTGGTTCTGCCACCAACTAGTTATGTCACCGTGAGCAAGCCACTCCTCCTTCCACATCTTAGATTCCTTCTGTGAAAAATTAAGGGGAAGGGAGCTGGCTTTCAGCTTCCCTTTGACTCTAGCTGATTTGATTTCAGTTGAAGACTCTATCAAATGTGACACTTCCACAACTCCCAGAGGGACCTGGACTTGTTTTGGGAGAAAAACTGAGCATTTAGAAGGGATACCAGAACTCTTTTTCCAACATGATCCACAAACCCTTAGCCAGTCTCTTTTTTCCATAGTGGAGGGTGTGTGTGCGTGCCCATGTTTATGGGAACATGAAAGGATTGTTTTTTAGAACTGAGAATGTCTTTAGAAGTCAACTGAACCTTTGCTTTCAAACTCTCTATAAGCAGTAGAACCCTTTATTCAGTGAAATTTTATGCACATTCTGAACACATATAAAAGACAAAAGTAGAGCCTGAGCATCATCTGTTTCTCTGTCTTTTCCCCACAGAACCCAGACTCCTCAGCATCATGGAAGATCATTCGTAGGGTAACAAACTGAAGCTCATAGAGGCAAGCATTTGCTCAGTCATAAACTCAATAGTGGAAAAACTAGAGGTTTTGATTGCCTACCTTGAGATCTGTGAACACATCATGTTATAATTCTTTTTATCATCATAATTCTCTGAGGATGGTGGAGGTTTTATACGTGAACAAGTGTCAAAAGCATCTGTGTTAGGATTCAGGAAGCTATGGGCATATCGTCCTCATTGTGAAGACAAGTATAGTCTAACTCCTCAAATGCTTTATAAGCCAAGCTACATAACAAAGTCTTATTAAAAAGTCCATTTCACTTAACGCCAATTAGGATGGCTATTATCAAGAGATAATACATGGCAATGAAGGTGTGGAGAACAGTGAAACACTGTACAATAGATAGGTACGAATGCATATTGGCATAATCATTATGAAGAACAGTACAGAGGTTCCTTAAGAAATTAAAAATGTAATTTCCATATGACCCAATTATCCCTCTTCTGGGAATATACCCAAAGGAAATGAAGTCACCATCTTATAAAGATATCTGCACTGCCATGTTCATTGTGGCATTATTCATAAGAGCCAAGCTATAGAAAAGCCTAAGTGTCCATTAATGGACAAACGAATAAATAAACTGTGATATATATATATATATATATATATATATATATATATATAGAGAGAGAGAGAGAGAGAGAGAGAGAGAGAGAGAGGTAGAGAGAGAGAGAGATATACATATATACATATATATACATATATATATATATATGGACACAGAAAGGAAAACTATTAGATGATCTCACTTATATGTGAGATTTAAACAAAAAACAAAGTCAAATATATGGAGATAGAGAATAAAACAGTGGTGACCAGGTTTGTAAGGAGGAAAAGAGAAGATATAGGTTAGAGAATATAAAATAGTAGATATGTAAGGTGAACAAACCTAGAGATCTACTGTACAAAATAAGGACTATAATAAAATGGTACTGCATTTGGGATTTCTGATGAGCGATTTTAGCTGTTCTTGCCACAAAAACAAAACAAAAAAATGCTGATGGTGTGAGATGATAGATATGTTAATTTGCTTCATTATAGTAACCATTTCACATCTGTATGTATCCTATAGTATCATGTATACCTTAAATATACATGATAAGATTGATTTTAAAGGATAAATGAATGCCATTGTGTTTCTTTAGAAAATAAAAATAGAAATTGATTTCGCATATAATTTTTAAAATATGGTTCAGGAAGAAGAAAAATGGAATTTTTCACTTGCTCGTTGGAGGAATGTTTATAGAGATTCAGCACCACTAGCAGAGTAAGTTCACAAGAGTGTACAGGAACACGAGGGTTCCCTGGTATGATCCTGGTACACTGAGGGCTTCTGGGATAGCAGTAATCGTGGTTGTAATAGCTCCAGGGTCCAATGCTAGATTGCAAAAGATTTCCCCTTTTGGACTTCAACTCAACAATAATTCAACAATGTGACGACTCAGTAGGAAATGAACCTTGAACAAGAGTGATAGGTCTCTTTAGCTTGGCCAGAGCTACCCAGGAAGTTCAGTGGCAGAATAAGTAATCATATCCTATGGCCTTCCTCTTACACAAGAGAAACACTTGCATTGTGCAACCCAAGCTTATTTTATACAAAACCCTGTTCCCACTTTTCCTCTATGTGGTTTTGGCATTTTTTATCAGATCCTAATATTTTGTTCTGGTTACAAATAAAATTCCTCTGTCTACTTTATTGGCACACTGAATTGCTGAGTATCCGAGCTGGAATTAACCTCAGAGATCATTAGATTCAATCTTGTCATTTCATAGCCAAGGCCTCAGAGGTAGAGAGAGGGGGACTGACTTGTCCATGGTCACACGGCAATTTAAGAGCAGCATTTGGGAAGCATCAGAGCTGCCATCCTGATAGTGAGTGCTTTGCCATGATTTCCATTTTGTCTTACTTTGGTGCTGGGGTCTTGCACATGCTAAACACATGTTCTACCCCTGAGCTGTACCCCCACCCCACTTCTTTTAGATTAGCCACAATGCAATGAAATGAGGCACTTTCTATATTGTTGACTGGTGTGGAATTTGCAGTCAGATAGCAGAGATGTATTGAGCACTCCCAATATACACGAGGAACCCTTCAATAGGCTTGCAGTCTGGAGTGGATGACACATATTAAACCATCCTAAATGATTAGATCCCTAACTGCAAGTGTGCATACAGTTCAATGAAGAAGAATCAGCTGCTATGGGAGTGTTATCTCTAGGGCTGATACAGGCTGTTTACCTCTGAGGCCAAATCTGATTAGTCCATCCAGTGACTGAGCAGTTAACATGTTGACTCTCAGCCTGGGTTATCTCTCGAAGATGTTTATATATTGCATGGGTTACTTTAACCTCCTGATTCTGCTCCTCTTTGCTTCCTCTGCCTGATGATTCTGCCTGCAGGAAGACAGGTACTGTGAAAGAAGTAAAATTCCTACAAACCCTCTAATTCTGTCTCATACCACTTTGACAACTGGAGGAATTAAGTGTGCACTTGCACACTCTGAGTCCATGTGTTTGTGCTTTCCACAGTACAGGACAGGTTGGATGCTGAAACCTGATAACCCAGTTACCCGGTTCTTAAATACCTTGCATTTATAGTGAAACTGAAGCAGTGACTTCAAATTCTCACACAGTTTTGAGTATTATTCCACCCTCCTCTCCAACCCCCACCAATGTTTCAGAAGGCCGTTCCTGTTGCAGCTGCTCCTGCAAATGTAGTCTCTGCAGAGGGAGAAATCCTACCAAGAATCTCTCTGGAAAAGACGGGACCACACCCAAATTCCTTATATCCAATTCCAGGAATGTATAAAGAAGAAACAGGAGATTTCTACACATTGGGCTTCCCAGTGAAGAAGGGATCATAGGCCACCTTTCTACATCAAGGAGATTTGAATTTGGGATTCAGGTTCTGCCTGGAGGAGCTCAGAACTTGATCCAAGCTACTGTGTGTCCCTCCCCTGCTCACTTTCTACCCTGGGACTCTCCTCATTCTCCTTCTCGTCCATCTTCTTCGTGAGACTGCCTTGAACCCCTTCCTTTTCCTTTTCTCCCAAGTTTATTCAGATTGTTCTCTTCTTCTGTGATGATTCCTCCCTGGTGTCTCCTGGCTGTCTCTAAGTCTACATCTTCATGGGTGGCCCCATTGCCTCTCTTTCCACTCGCCAGCCCTCTCGTCCCTTCCCTTCCCCACCCCACCCCCATGGCAAGAGCTGCAGGAAGGCTGGAACTCGGCAGTAGAAGGGGGAAAGCCAAGCTTCCTCTCCCAGCGTTTCCTGTCCCTGGCCGGTAAGTACCTTGGGGAGAGGGTGCTGGCTTGCCTGGCAGTAAACAACAAGTCCACAGTAAAGTTGGCCTTGAGACAGCATTCAGCTTGGGTCAGTATTTTCTCCCTGTTGAGAAATTGGGCCAAGTTTGGCCACAAGCCCATTCAAAGCTTAGCTCTGGACCATGTGTGTATTCCTCATCTCCATCTACTTTCCCCAGAGAACCCAGGAAGCCAGACAAGCTGTTCCCACACCGGGCTCTCATCAGGGTGACTTGACATCACTTTTCCTCTCCAGGAAAAGAACTAGAGTTGAACTTTCCTTTACCCAAATCTAATATAGATTTAGAAACAAAAGAATAGCCTCTTTTTACAGAAAGTTTTACCATGGGAGTGTTTTCAACAGAACATGTCTATGTTATATTGAAAACATGATTCAATCTAAAAATGTTTCTAAGCTACTTCCAGAAATACATTCATCGTGTAAAGTCCAGGGCTGTATGCAAGCAAGTCATTTCCCAGCCAGGGAGAAGATGGTGCCAGCCTTGCCTTCCATCTTTCTCTTGTCCTGACCTTCTATCTCACATTCTCTCCATCTCTTCCTGCTGTCTTTTCCTGTTCTTCCCACAGGTCTAAGGCGTGGCTACAAAATTAAACCAAAACTCTGGAATATAGCAAGGTATATTCAATACCTTCAATACACATGACTTAACTTACACATAACCTGGCTTAAACTATACATTCAAGTAAGTATTGTCCTCTAAAGTAATCATACTTAAATTTATTACTATGATGCTGCTGTTACTTAAAACCCCATTTTGGAATTTATCTTTTTGAATAACTTTGGAATTACATCCAGATCCAGTTTATGAGCCAGACAAAAAATTACAGACTCATAGAGAGGCCTTAAAAATCATCTGGTGCATATGAAGAGTCGGAGCCCACAGAGCTTGTGCATTTATATTTTATTTCTCCAACATGAAGTTGTTACTTCATTCTTTTGTAAAATAAACAAAAAATGACAGCCCTGTTCACCCATTACTCATTTGATTAATAGACTCAAATGTCTTTATTAAGCCTGTAGACATTACAACATAGGAGCTATCGTTTATTAAACATATACCTATCTGCCAACACCTGTGCAAGTCACTTATCACAATGAGAAACACACACCAGTGATATCACAATGTCCAATTCATGGAGAAGGTCAATGAAGCTTTAAAATTAAAAGTGACATGCTCAGAACCACATGGTCACAGGGCAGTGGTAGAATTTGGACCCAGGACTCTCTGTGTTAAGAGTCTGAACACTGAACACCCTGAAGCAAGAAGGCATGGCTGTGAGTGTCCTCAACCTGTGTTAAGAGTCCGAACACTGACTCTCTATGTTAAGAGTCTGAACACTGTTCACAAATCTGGGTGCATTAAAGCCATGAAGCTGTTTGTTTTCAGAATGTTAGGAATTATCAGACATTGTCATTATTGTGAAAACTGAGTTTGCAACTTTAACCAAAGCATTGCCCACAAATCACATACATACCCATTCTCTCACAGTTGGTTTACAAGGGCTAATAAAATGTTAAAGAGACTAATCCAAACTCTTATTTTTTAGGCAAAGACACCAAGATCAAGCTAGATCTCAAACCTTGTCCCAATCCCCATCCAGAGTGAGTGGTGGGTCCAGGACTAATGTCTTCTATTTCATGGTCAGAGCTCTCTCCACTGTGTCCGCTTGAGGACACTCACAGCCATGCCTTCTTGCTTCAGGGTGACAGCCTGGAGGTGTGGAGACTTTAGGACACCACCTGACCCAGGTTCATCTTGGACCCTTCTCAATAAATCATTCTTATGCCTTGGGAAAGATCTCTCCAAGGCAACATACCTAAACATCACCCGACTTCTAAAGCTGGTGGTTTTTACATCAAGGCCTTCCCATTGACACTTGGCACACAAGACAACTCACTAACTGTCATTCTGGAAATCCCTAATAAAAGACATCTAGAAAGAAAATCACATAAAATCAGAACGGGAAAGACACAAATCTCCTGAACTCTTGCCTCTCTGGTCACATTCTTTTGTGACTTAAGGCCCCAATCAAGGAGCAGTTTATGACTTACCCAAGTCTAAGCAGCTAGCTAAAGAACTCCAGAGGATAACTCTGCAGGTCACTCTTTTAGACTCACAGTTCAGTGCTTTCTGCAAGATTGCCAAGTTGTCTCTTGGGCTTCATTTATCTGGGTAAAAAGGGTCTTCGCCTGCCATGACTGCAGTGTCTCTTGACTGCTGTTAAACACCAAGTATCAAGTCCACACTCAAGGGCAAAGGACTGCCACCATGTCAGAGTTGCTCATAAGATGTTCCCCCTTTGGGGTGTGAACATAGCAAGCAGGCCTAACATGGTATACAGGTGAAAACCACATTTTAGGTATAGGTATTATTTAGCATCACAACTCAAATTAGAGAAGAAGAGAATTTTGGTGGCTCAAAGAGAGATCAGGTTCCAGCCACCGAGGTTGCCTATGGAATTTCCCTACTGCAAGTTTGAATCAGTAATCTACCAGTTGCTGTGCACACATTTGGCTCTGAGTGCAGCCTGAGCTAGCCACCATGAGAAACATTAGAGAAGGAAACAGACCTGTGTGTCTTCAAGAGGCTCCTTTATGCTGTGTCATCTCCTGTTCTAGTGTACAGTTCTTTCAGGACCAGAAGTGTGTGTGAGTCAACCACTTGCCCATCGCCTATCAGAGGATCTGTGGATGGTTTGCACTAAATCCTTGATAAATGAATAAGTAGATTCATTTCACCTGGTAGATAAAACAAGTGGAATAGAAACATAAGGTGCTTCAAGTCTTTGCTTTAAAGATAATGCTGATAATAAGTGCCAATGGAGTTAGACAAAAGAAATGGGCAATGAGGTCTCTTTGACTTGAGTTTGCTCAATAGTAGAAGCTAAGGTGACTGTGTCCAAGCAGAGAAAAATCATAGGAGTAAATTAATATCAATGGACACAGATGGAGTGGTAGGCAACACCTCTCCGTCTCTATCTGGCTCTTCTAGACAGTTTCCTTCAAGTCATTGTGCCCAAATCGAATGCTTCATATTTCCTCCAAAACTACTCTCTGCCCTAATGGCAACCCTGCAGTCTAAGTCAGAAACCTAGAGGTCAACTCTCTTTCCATTCCAATAAATCTGGCATTGAGCTGAGATGTGTCTGCCTTATAAATATTTCTTGGCTCTATTTCCTTCTGCCCATGTGAACATGCATATTCCAGCTCAAGCTAGAACATGCCTGTCACATGCCACAGTTCATTACTAATCACCCGACTCCAGACCTGCCCTGCCCAAATTACCTGCACATCAGTGTGCTAGTTTAGGTCTTTCTTCATTTTAAATATATTATATATAAAATTTTATATAAAAATTACTATGCTTTGTAAGAGGAGTATTGGAGAAATACATACATATATGTTCTTTTAATATGTGTATATCTGTGGATGTGTATATGTATATGTATGTATATATGTATGTATAGTTATGATCTGAATTGCTTAAACCATGTATATATTACAAACAATGAATCTTACATATATACATAAACACACATATACATATATACAATAGTCTCCTCTAATTTATGGTTTTGTTCTTCACAATTTCAGTTACAGTCAACCTCAGTCTAAAAATATTAAATGAACTTTATTTTATTAAAAATAAGTCTTTATTTTTAAAATAAATTCTTGTTTTAATAAAATAAAATTCCAGAAATAAATAAAAGTTTTCAATTGCACACCATTCTACGAAGTATGAGGAAATCTCATGGCATCCTGCTCCATTCCGCTTGGAATGTGAGTCATCCCTGTGTTCAGTGTATCCATCTGTGAGCACTACCTGCCCATTAATCACGTGGTCTCTCTCTCTTTCAGTTATCATATCTACTGTTGCGATATCCCAGTGCTTGTTTTCAAATGACTCTACTTATTTGTCACCCTAAAGTGCAAGAATAGTGGTGCAAAGGAAGCACTGGGCATAAAACATGGAAAGACAGACTGACTGTTATTGTGCGGCAATGCTACAGTATGCATGGGGAGAAAAGCATAGGATCTAGAGGATTTGGTACTATATGTGGTCTCAGGCATCCACTGGGAGTCTTGAAACAAATAAGAGGGTCTACTGTACACATACACACACACACACACACACACACACACACACACATGCATACAGGGATATGTATATATCAAAGGGTCAGGGTAAGAGAAAAAGAAGAATGGAATAAGACAAAGCCAAATAAAAATCTAGAACACAAATATGTGTGCCATAAAGTTCTGCATGGTGGCTAAAAGGAATTGCAACTTTAATTTCCTAGTGTTCGATAATGAGAAGAAAATAAGTTGAGCTACTACCAAGTTTGCATTGCCAATTATTTTTCAAACCATGTTCTCTATTAAGCGGAAGCAAAACATTTTTCAGCAACAAGATATGAGAAGAATGTTTCTCTCCAGACTTCTTAAAGAAGGTATTGCCTATGTAATGAATGGGATTTCAATAACATCTTTAAAACAAACATGACAATAAACATTGTATTAAAAATGCTATCTCACCCCAGGCATGATGGCACATGCCTGTAATCCCAGTACTTGAGAGGCTGACACAGGAGGATCACAGGTCCAAGGGCAGCCTCAGCAATTTAGTGAGTTGTCTCAAATTTTTAAATAAATAAATAAGACTGAGGACTTAAGCAGGTCAGGCCAACTCTGTTGCTCTCCAGTGGTTTCCCTTGACCTATGGTGAAGGACTCTGATTTTTTGCATGACTGTATGAATGCTATATGTGTGCTTCAGGAAATACTTTATAACTATTGTTTATATCATTGACTTCCTCTCAAAGTTGGGCACTATAGTTTGGATTTTAAATGTTCCCCAATGGCTTTTGTGTTAAAGCCCCAGTGCCCAGCTTGATACCATGAGGAGGTGGGTGAACCTGTATGAGGTGGGGCCTAGGAGGAGGTCGCAGGTGGTTGGGGGAAAGCCCCGAAGGGAACTATGGGATTCTGCTCAATTCCTCTCCTGTGCATCCTGGCCATGAGGTGAGCAGCTTCGCTTTGCCATGCTCTTTCCTCACTTAAAAGCAATGGGGTCAGCCAACCATGGACTGAAACCTCTGGAACTGTGAGCCATATAAATGTTTCCTCTTTATAAGTTGATTGTCTTAAGTATTTGTTACAATAATGGAAAGCTGACTAACACATTGAGCTCATGCTAAAAGGAAATGAAAAGAAAATATTCCATCTAACCTAAGGTAAACTATTCACGGGGGGGGGGGGGACATGGAAATATCTAGAGACAAAATACATCAAAATGGGAGATTCTGGGTGGTGGGTGTGCATGTAGCTTTTTTCTTGTTGTTTATAGTTTTCTATATGTTTTAATGGAACTACTTTGCTTCTGTGTTGAAAGAAGACTGGGGGGTTGGGGGGAGACCACTCAGGAAGCTTCTTATTGACTCCTTTTGCAGAGAAATAAGAAATGGGTATGGTATTTATTTTGAGAAAGTATATTTAATAAACTTTTAAATACAAGAGTTTTTAAAAGCTACTATATTCCTCATAATCCCAACTATTTTAAAATACAAATACAAGCTGGGCGTGGTGGCGCACGCTTGTAATCCCAGCATTCGGGAGGCTGAGACCAAAGGATCCGGGTTCGAGGCCAGCCTCAGCTACCTAATGAGGCACTCCGCAACTTAGTGAGACTCGGTTTCAAAATAAAGAATAAAAAATAGGGCTGGGGGTATAGCTCAGAGGTAGAGTGCCCCTGAGTTCAATCCCCAGTACTGAAAAAAATAAATAAATAAAATAAAATACAGATACACAAAAGACTAAAAGAATGTATTTCGACAGATTGTTAGTAATTAGCTCTGCATGAGTTTGTGTAATTTTTTTCCTATTGATTATGCTTTTGTATGCTTCCCAAAGTTTCCACAATGTACATGTGTTAGCTTTATAGTTTTTAAAAACTGAAAAATTTTCTCAGAAGATAATTCTGAAGCTGTCCTAACATAATAGAAGAGAATGATTTACCCAAAACTTAATGTGTTACTCCTAAAAATAACCCATCCAGAGACTCCCTATTGCCTATGGAGTAAAATTCAGGTCCCTAGTGAGTCAGGAAGCCCTTTGGGACCTCCATCTACTTCTTCAGCCCTCAATTCTCAACGTAAACTCCCTACGCCTCTAATATGGCAAACCTTGTTCGTGCTGTGCTCTCTGCTCTCTTCCTGCCTGTCTTCCGTCTTCTCTGCACAGATGCCCCCCCCCCCTTTGCTAATGCAGTCATCGTGTGGCTCAATGTCACTTTCCCTGGGAGGCCTCCCGGACCCCCCTCTCCGCATACCCACCTCGAGTCCGTCACCCCATCACACTGAACTTAAGTTCTGTTTCCTGTCTGTCTGTCGTCAAGTGAGCTCTGTGTCATTCGTCCTTGCATATCCTGGCATGGGTATTGTTGAATGCCACAGAGGTTTGCCATAACTTTTCTCACACAGTAGATCATAAGAGGACCAAAGGCACCATTTTCCCAGGTGCTTTGCAAGACGGCCCTTGCTATAACCTGTGAAGACAGACGATACGTGACTAATGGTGGAGATCTTTTGTGGTGAGATGTGGTAGTCATGTGAGGGTCTCTTTTGTCGTCCCATGCTCTGAGATGCTGTATATAAGCTCAGTCTAACTCCTTCATTTGCCTGATAAGGCACTTAGTATGCAGAAGTTGTGCCTTACCCAGGCCCCTGAGCCGGCGTGTGCCACTGTGTCCTTCAATCCTAGCACAAAACTTCCCACCATATCAGGGCGGATTCAGTAATTGCATATGACACCATAAATGATCAAGTGTTGATTTTTTCTGAGTATGAGATTCAAATATTAGCTTTCCTCTTACTAGCAGCAAGTCTCTGTCACTACAGAAGGACCAATTTTACCCAAGGTTTCCTCTGGTGGCGAAGACAACTTTGTGCTCTATAGGACCCATTCCCTCTTCTTCCTCGGTCCGTAGCTAGATGACATTACTCAGCCTTCCTTGCAGCTAGCTGTGGCCACCTGGCTGAGTTCTGGCCTGTGACATGGAAGTGGAAGTGATCAGTGTCACTTTCAGGCCTGGGCCAAAAAACCTCCCATAGATGACTTGCCATTCTCTCTTCTTCGGACTCCCGGTGAGATGCTGACACGCAGCGGAGCCTCCCTCAGCCCAGGCCCCTGCACGGCTGTGTGGAGCAGCGCCCCCTACTCCCAGAAGGCAGTCGCTGTCTGGGCGAGAAATAAACTTCTGAAGCTTCAGAAATGTTAGATCCATTAGCAGCATTTAGAATTATCTTAACTTTTATTCCAGTCCACACATTTTCCGGGCTCTATGAAGGAAGAGCACAGAGTGTGGGGTGTTCAACTTGACCTCTTTGTGAGATGATCGTCATGTATGGTCAGGGTTCCTCCACAGAAGAAAGAGTGGTAATCCTCCTCATTGACACTTTTGTTGTATGAACCTAGAAAACAAAGTCATTGTTCTTTCTAGGTATCTACCTTCTTGTGACTGAAGAGATGCTCTCTTTCATTCCTTCTTTTTTTTTAGTTGGTGCATTGTAATCATACATCTTTGTTAGGTACACGCTTGTAAAGGCATACAAATTGGCAAATGTTTTTTAAAGGTATTTTAGACCATGATCCACATAGCCTCCTCTTTATGTTGTTGTTTTTGTTATTGTTAACAATTCTTTACAAATATAAGAATCATACTTAGTTCAGAGGTCTTCCAAAACAGGTACAGGCTAGATTCAGCCCACAGGTCATGGTCTGGGATCATAGGCTGCAGGCCAGGCTTGGCCCACAGCATCCCTGTCCTGTGAGGGCAAGCAACCTCCTACTCAAGCCTCTGCTACAGAGAGCAAGCTGCAGATGGAGCTTCTCAGGTCTACCTTCTCCATTACCCTATCTCCTCCTCAAGCACAGGAATTTTTGCTTGTCTCTCTTTCCCAAGCCATTCTCCAGAGAGAATGCTCTTGAGAGATTTTGATGAGTGAATAAATACACAATTTAGCATCCTAGAAACTATATTCAGACCCTCAGAACTTGATTGTGACAAGTGTGGCCGTTATGGGAAGCGTAAAGGATCTACTGAACTTCTCCCTGTAGCCAGCTCCTCAGAGAGGATGATTCTGGAGAGTGACTGGAGAGCGTTAGGCCTTGGATCTTAAGTGTCCCATAAAGGCCGGGCATTCAGGGCTTGGTCTTCAGGCCGAGGCACAACTGGGAGGTGGTGGAACCTGTAAGAGGTAAGCCCTGCTGGGAAGGAGCTAGGCCACGGGGTGTATCCTTGAAGGGGACATTGGGGCGCTTTCCCCTTCCTCTTGCTCTCATACTTCCTGGCTACCATGAGGTGGGGAGCTTTGCTCCACCATGTGCTCCCCACCGTGATGCTCCGCCTCTCCACAGGCCCAAATCGATCAAACAGGGACAGAAACACCTGACACCATGAGACAAATGAAGTCTTTCCCCTGTAAGTTTATATTTCTCGGGTAGTTTGTCACCATGATGAAATGCTGATTAGCACAGGGATAAAGGGAGGGACAGACAAAAGAGACAGGCTTCGGACTCAAAAAGACCTAAATTTGATTCCTAACCCCACCATTTGTTAGGCATGGGACACCTTGACGGGGGCACGTCTTCATGTGAGTAATTCACTCTATCTTAAGGGACTAGAACAATGTTTGCCATATAACAGGTGTTCAAGCCGGGTGTGGTGGTACACACTTACAAAAACAGTACTCGAGAGACTGAGACACGAGGATCGCGTGTTAGTGGCCAGCCTGGGGAACTTAGTGAGACTGTCTGCAACTTAGTGATATCCTATTTCAAAATAAAAAAAATCAAATAGGCCTGGGGGTGTCACTCAGAGGTAGAATATCTCTGGGTTCAATCCCCAGTATCACAAAAACAAACAAGTGTCAAAAGATAGAAAGGATAAAAAGATATTAACCCTATAGGCTCCTGCCAGCTGATCAGGTAAGCCCCCTAAAGACCCTGAAAATGCAGCCTTTGAGTCAGAATACTACTAATCTTCATCAGGCTTGGTCTAGAGCAGTGGGCTGGGACCACGGGTGATCTTCCTCCCCACTGGACACGTGGCAATGCCTGGAGATGCTTCTGATCATGACTGGAAGGGGTGCTACTGTCAGCTCCTGAGTAGGGACCAGGGACATTGTTTAACACCCAACAGTATATAGGACATCACCCACCCATCTCCAGGGCCCAGGCAGGAAAATTCTAGATGCTTCTTACAGGGACGAGCAGTTGCCCAGCCATGACTCAGTCCAGGGAGGGCTTGTCTTAAACAACTCCGATTTTTGGCCAACCACTGGGAAGCCTAGTTTGGGTACCATCTGGGCTCTGGGGGCCAGTAATGTGGCATGCCTGGGAGAGGAGGTAGAATCAAGGGTCGTGTAGTGTCATCGAATCACCTATGGCGGGGAGACACCTTTCACCAGGGAAAACCATCTCTAGGCCCGAATCATGGAGTCTAGGGGGAGAGAGGCCTGGTCAAGAAGTGGTGACTCAGCTCTGTTCTTTCATGTACTCTGACCTCAGCTTTGAATAATGATAAGAAAGTTGCCCTCCACTTTCCCTTTGCAAGAATGAAAGCATATGTTTGATGAGCTGTTACTTTTTGCTAGACACGTTAACCTTTAGAGATGGTTTCCAGCCTCAGTAGCTGAGCTTGCCACTTTCCAAGGGCCCCAGACTCCTCCTAGGGAGAGTTGGGGTTTTTTGTTGTTGTTGTTTTTGTTCCTCCATTGAAAGAATCTTGGTGCTGAAACATCACTGTAAGAAGTTAGCACCTGGCATAATATGGTCACTCAAAGATCTCTGAATCTCAAGCCAGGCGTGGTGGCGCACACTTGTAATCCCAGCATTTGGGGGGCTGAGACTGGAGGATCTGGGTTCGTGGCCACACTCAGCTACCTAGTGATGTACTACACAACTTAGTGAGACCCTGTTTGAAAATAAAGAATAAAAAATATGGCTGGCGGTATAGCTCAGAGGTAGAATGCCCCTGAGTTCAATCCCCAGTACCAAAAAAAAAAAATCTCTGGAACTCAACCAACAAAGCTCCAACTTTGGGAATTTCATTGTGTAAATGCTAAATCTTTAAAATTTGGGCAGAGATAAGTGTGGAATAATTCGATGGCATCTTGCGTTCATTCCCTAGAGATGGATTTAGTACCTATCAGTGTCAAGCGAGTTAGTAAAGACAATGAAGAAATCAAAAAAATGAGTGAAAGAATGCGCTGGTTAGCACAATTCAAGTTGATGGGTGGGGGCAGGGTGCCCTCTGGGTGCTACTGGAGCCCCGTACAAGTATCTTAATCAGACTGCGAAGCAGGAATGGGATGGGAGACCTCCCAGAAGAAGCAAAGGCTGAACTTGGCCCTTCGTTTTTCTCCCCACTTCTTATTTCTATTTTTCCCTCCAGACTTCTCCATATTGATTCCATTTTTTTTTTTTTTTTTTTTTTTTTTTGCGGTACTGGGGGTTGAACTCCGGGGCATTCTACCTCCGAGCTATACCCCCAGCCCTATTTTTTATTCCTTATTTTGAAACCGGGTCTCACTAAGTTGCGGAGTGCCTCACTTAGGTAGCTGAGGCTGGCCGCGAACCCGGATCCTCCGGTCTCAGCCTCCCGAATGCTGG
>PVLC010014728.1:0-22830 GCA_004027655.1 Graphiurus murinus
GTGCTCTCGTGACAGCCTGGCTGCCCACCTCGGAGTGGAGGGAGAAGTCAGGGTGGGGGACCTAGAGTTCTTGTTTGGGAGCCTGTCTCTGCTTGAGCCCTTCCAGTTAATTTAATAAGAATTTATTATTGCTAGGGAAGTAGTCGGGGAAGCAAAACCAGGTCCCGTCTATAAATTGTGGTGGTGCAAAACGCTCAGAGCTTGTCTCACTTCGGGGTTCATTTCCTTCCTTCCTCTGCCTCCAGAGCGATTTGATGCAAACGTCTCCTCCTCGATGCTGGAGCACACCTTTGGGGAGTCTGAGTTCCTTAATCTTGAGTGTGCAAAGCCTTCCAGTTGTAATCCCAGACCCACTGCTGCTGGGACAAATGTGTAACCTCTCATGGCCTGCATTTTCTCCTTTGGATAATGGAGACGCTCCCCTTCCTCCTGTAGATGAGGGAGAGAATTAACAAGGACCTTCCATGGTGACCTTGGTGGCCGTAGCTGCTCAAAGGGACTTCAGCTCTCCCATTTGGTCCCCCTCTTGGCAGTGCAGGGCAGGACGGAGACATGTGAATGACTTGGGAATGCTAGCAGTATAAGCCATCCTTTCAAACAGTGCTCTTTAACAGTTGTTTGAAGCTGCGTGCCATGACACTCGCCTGTAATTCCAGTACTTGGGAGGCTGAGATAGGAGGATCGCAGGTTCAAGGCCAGCCTGGACAACTTAGCCATCCCATGTTTCAAAATAAAAAAGAAAAGGGGCTGGGGGTGTAATTCTGTGGTAGCGGTTCCCTGGATTCCGTCCCCAGTTACACACATACGCACACACACTAGTTGCTTGGCATATGCTCAGCGGAAGGACTGGGGTGGGCGGGAGGGGAAGGCCTGCTAGCGGAAGCTCTAGGTCTATTACCCTGAGAAATTCCGCTTCCGCCCAGACTTGCATGCCTGACTCTTCAGTGGCCATTGCCACTCTTGGCATCATGAGTGCATGATCCTCTGTTTCTTGAGAGTGTCCCTGAGGGCGTCACTCCCCACCCAAGTGGTTTCTCAGAGTATTCTTTCTAAGCTGCCCTTAGAGTTTGTGTCTTTGGGGGAACCTTCTGGCTGGCCCATTTTTCAGTCAGGTTCTGGGCCATGGAGTGAGGCCAGCAGGGGGAGGGCTCAGCTCAGCAGATGTCAGGGACATCGGCATGGGTGGACTCACAAGACCTCAAGGATGGGATAGTTTTGTGTCTGTAGTACAAACTCCCTCCTCAAACACTAGCAGAGCCTGCCTACAGACCGCAGAACCAAGTCCTAATTCCTTGCCATTCAAGGCCCCCAGGATGGGGAGGTCCAGTGTCTCATCTGCTGCTGGCCCAAAGCTTGCCAGACAGTGTTTCTATTCATGCTGCAACTCTGTCCCCTCCCCCCCTTTGGTACTAGAGATTGAACCCAAGGGACAGTCTACCTCTGAGCTACACCTCCAGCACTATTTTATTCTTTTATATTGAAACAGGGTCTCACTAAGTTGCTGAGGGTCTCTCGAAGTTGCTGAGACTGGCCATGAACCTGCGATCCTCCTGTCTCAGCCTCCCATGTATTGGGATTACAGGCATGTGCCACCGCCCCCAGCTCACACCACAGCTCTGTTTGGGAACCTGTTCAGCCCACCTGTGTCCCTCCTCAGCACCTCTGCAGTGCGTTCACCCTGGCTGGCATCTGAGGCCTGTGTGGCTCGTCCGAGGGCTTTCTACAGCAGCCAGGGTGGAGGGCAGGCCTGCTGAGGAGCAGAGGTGTATTAAATTCCCAGAGCTCTTGCCCTTCCGTGGGATGAACTCAGGGCTTTGGGGTTTTCTGGCAGTGAGGCTTGGTGACCCACAGTGCCAATGTACTGGGGACACGCCCTTAGCAAGCCATCTTGCATCCAGCATGTCCCACTTCCTAAGGCATCTCCTTCACACAGTTAACTTCTTGCACACAAATCCTTGCCTGCGATGAGCTTCCGGGAGACCCAGACCATGCCTGGCCCCACCTGGAACCTGTCTCCCTCGGCCGACTCTGCCCAACAAACCCTCAAAGTCCAGTACATCTGAGCATTCGAGGAGTAACAGCAGCCGAGACTCCGAGCCAGACACCTTTGAACTGTTGAATGCATCTAATCCTCGCAGACCAGGTGGACCCGTCGCAAGAGTCCTGATATTACCATCATTGTATAGATGAGGGAACTGAGACGCAGAAGGGCTAAGCACCTTGTCCTAGGTCCTACAGCTAGACAGTCACAGAGTTGGAACTTTGGAGAATGAACATCCGAGTTTATGGAGACAAAACCCCAGCGAGGGAGCAGGGGTCAGTATGCCTGCCTGCCCGTGTGCCACGTCTGGTTTCCTCTGTCACTTTGCCCTTTGTGGTTTGGATCACTCTGTCAAGCAGCGCCTACAGGCCTCGCCTGGTGCCCAACATGACACAGGGCTCAGGAGCTCTCATTAAATGACCTCCATAAATCAAGCCTGCTGCCACCCGCTGCCTCGCCTAAGGCTCTGCTTGTTTCCTTCGTGGCACTTCTCACAAGCTGTATTTATTTTTATTTTGCTTTGTTTGTTTGTTTCTTTTATGGTCTATCTGCTCCACAGGACAATATGCTGCAAGAGAGCAGGGTCCTGCTGACCACGATTTTGCTACATCCCTAGCACTTACCACAGCCCTTGGTGATGGTAGGCATTCACACATAACTGCTACGGAGTGAATGACCAAATGAGTAGTGGAGCCTTCTAGGGTCTGAGCTGGATCCCCTCATCTGTTACCGGGTTTGTCCTCCTGGAATATGGCTCAGAGACAGTGAACACTTTGCCCAGGTCACACGCAAATGAGTGGCAGAGTGCCCATTCCAAACAGGGCTTTGTGTCCAGAATTTGCTTTCTGGAAGGCGCTCCTGGATTTCAGCTTTGTCAATCTAGGGGCCAGACTCTCGGCTTCCCAGTTGAAAAACAACAGCTGTGAATGCTGAATGAGACGTGAGCTCTGAAATTCTCTGATCGGGTGGTACATGTATAAATTTCAATAATAATGGAGACACATTCATCAGACCCGTCAATCATTGCCCCAAAGCTGCTAAGACACTTCTCAATGTCAGACACATGTCTAGCAGACATATTCTCTGGAATCCAGCTGCAGGACCAAAGGCCCATGGCCCCCACTGCACCAATCCCCTTTCCCTCCAGGCCTCAGTCTCCCTTTCTTGTTGGGCCCTTGCCATGTGCCATGCCCTTTCTTGAATGGACTTACTCACTGATAAGATTGGAACGTTTTTGCATTGCCAATACAGGAACTTTTCCAGGGGACATTCTATACTCAAGCCACAACAGGAAATGTTTAGGTCACAAGGGCTCTGCCCTCCTGAATGGGTCAGTACACAGGTAGGTTTGTTATAAAATCACGTGCAGACCCTCTTGCCCTCTCTTCTTTTCTCTTGCTCATGTGATACTTTCCACCGTGCGACGGTGCAGCAAGAAGTCCTTCACCAGATATTGCCTCTCCATCTGGGACTTTCCAGCCTAGCCTCCAGAACCATAAACCAAAATACATTTCTTTTCATTATAAGCTACCCAGTCTATGGAATTCTGTCATAGTGGCACAATATAGACAGGCACTGATGAACAAACTTATACGGATGTCTATAACACTGAGCTATAATAAAAGTCCAAAGAACCATTTGCTGGGAAGAAGAGGAGGACTAACATTTGTTGGGTACCTGACATAAGCTGGCACTTCGTGTTCACTTCTCTTGTTGAGGATGGTGCTTCCAAAGATGCCTACAAACATGTTCCCTCCCACAAGCTCTTTTGCAGCATAACCATACCACTTTCCCATTAAGAGAAAGTATATATTTCTCCCCACTTTGACTCTGGGCCAACACTACATAATTCTTGAGCCTCGGCTTTAACAGACTGGCAGCATATCCACTTTCCTGCTGTGAAGGCCATCTACCTCCAGACGACCAGACACCATACTGTAAGGAAGCCCAAGCTCCTCCACTGACAGGAATCTCAATGCCTGGGTCATGTGAACAGAACTGGCTTACATCTTCCAGTCCAGCCCATCCACCAGCCAGGAGACTAACCCCAAGGGACACCTCATAGACCACAACCACCCAGGCCCAAATCCCTAAGCCACAGAAGCACGAGCAAACAAAATGGCCTCTTTTATAAGCCACTAAGTGTTGGGGTAATTTGCTAGGCTGCAAAAGAAAACCGAACATTCCTTTAGTCTTCCTACCCAATTCCCAAGAGAAATTGTCTGTTATCTCTACAGACAAGGAAAAAGGATTGGAGAGAGAAATAAGTAGCCCAACATGGAAAGCCCATAGTAGAAATTGGTTCTGAATGCCGGCCTCTGTGACCCCAAGACTCTGACGGGTCACAGTGCTCTCTGAGAGCAGAGGAGGGGGCCTCCCATGCTGTGGGGTCTCCCTCCAGGGAGGGAAGCTGGGGGAGGAAAAGTGGGAGGAAAGCTTTTCCCTCCACCCTTTTGTACCTTGTAAGTGCTGAAAATTTCCTATTCCAAAATGAACAAAAAAAGGTAACATTTTTATTTACAAGGAAATAATTATGATATGTGAGTATGCTCGGGTGGGAGCAGAAGAAATTAGAGCCTTCTTCCCAGAACAGTAGTACTTGGGCTTGGCTTAGAATTGGTTGTGTCCCACCCCCTGCCATACTTGGAGTCTCCTGCAGAGTTTTCAGAACTCCCAAAGCCCAGCCCCACCCAGAGGGGCTGTTTTAATTGGTCTGGGGTGTGGCTTGAGCTTGAAGATCTTTCAAAAGATCCCGGGGTGGTCCCCAAGTGCAGCTCAGGTTGAGAGCCATCTGCGGTTGGGGGCCAGGCTTCTTAGCAGAGAAGGGCTGGGCAGGGAGCGGAGTGAGTTGTACTGGAGGAGCAGCGTGTGCTGAAGGCAGAGCTGAAGTGGATGATTTGTGTGGAAAACATGAAAAAGAATGGCTTTGGGGGCGTGGATGCTTAAACTAAACAGAACAAAGCAGAACAAACGAAGCGGAGGGGCCCTGTGCTCTGAGTCCTGGTGTGCGTGATTGTGGAGTCGATTCACAGAAATGCGCAGCCTCTATGGCCAGATTGATCGACCTCAGAAGGAATTAATTTGAGGGCTGGTAATAATTAGGCTTGGTTACAGGAGGAAATGATCGGCAGTGCAGAATCCCTCGCCATGTGGAAACTGCTTTTCCTGGTCCCGAGCTCCATCAGGATGCTCAACCTGTCGCCGCCACAGCCCAGCATCTTAGACAGCTGGCAGTATCTCGGGCTCCCATAGGGAACAGGTGTCGTGGATGGGGACCCCCAGGGGCTTTTCCAGAGAAGGCAGGTCCCATGGGGGCCAGGTCCTGCACACCAGTTGAGCGGGCTCTCAGCCTTCATCCAGGGCTGTTCCAGCAAACTGCCCGGGCAGCTTTACAAACGGATCTCACCCTGGACTCGGTGACAGTGGGGTTGGCTGTTGAATTGCTGTTGGACACTTGGAGAAGATTGGAGGAGTGTCTATCAGACTTTGGCATGTCAAAATCACCTGGAAGGCAACTAGAGAAGACAGTTGAAGGAGAATAGGACCTGGGCCTCTGTCTCCTAATTATGTTCCCCCAGGCGATTCTGGGGAAATCGTGCTCCAGATCTGCACCTTGAGGGGTGAAACACTGGTGTTCTCTCTCTCTCTCTCTCTTTCAGTACAGGGCATGGGATCCAGTAGTATTCTGCCTCTGATCTATACCCCAGTCCTATAATAATAATAATTATTATTGTTATAATTATTATCATTATTATTATTATTATTATTATTATTATTATTATTATTATTTTCCAGTACTGGGGATTGAACCCAGGAGCATTCTACCTCTGAGCTACACCCTCAGCCCTATTTTTTATTCTTTATTTTTAAACAGGGTCTCACTAAGTAGCTGAGGTTGGCCTCGAACCTGCTATCCTCCTGTCTCAGCCTCCCAAGTTCTGGGATTACAAGCATGTGCCACCACACCCGACATATTTTTTATTTGGAAACAGGGTCTTACTTAGTTGCTGAGGACCTCGCTAAGTTGCTGAGGCTGGCCCCATATCTACGAACCTCCTGTCTCAACTTCCCAAGTATTGGGATTATAGTGTGCCATCATGCCTGGCCACGATTGTCCTCTTGATCACACTCATTGAGGGTCTGGTGTGATTAGTCTGGGGTATGACCCTGGTGTTGGGGATCCTCACATGCAGTACAGTTTGAGAACCACTGGACCAGGGAATCTAGAAACAGATTCAGGTATACTTGGGAATTTAGTGTCCGACAAAATTGGCACCTTCAGATTGCTGAAGAAAGGGTGACTTTTCAGGAAGGAGGCTGGGCCAACCAGCTATGACTTTGGAAAGAAAAACAGTGAAATCTTTCCTCAGGTCGCCAATGATAATAAATTCCAGATGGATTAAAGGCATAAATGTAAAAGATGAAATAACAAAATTGCCATGTATAAAAAATATTTTCATAATTATAGGGTGAGGAAGGCCTTTCAAAAACATGACACAAATCCCAAAAGCCACAAAGGAAAAGATTGACAGATTGGTTGCCCCCCAGATTTAAAACTCTCTTTGGTAAAAGAAGCAACAAACAAAGATAAAAGAATCTTGACATACGAGGAGAAAATATTTGTAACCTGTATAATAAACCAAGGGTCTTATGTTTAAACATAAGGTATAAACTATGCTTAAAAATTAATCAGAAAAGAACAACCACAACCGCTCAATAAAAATGGGCTAATGATATGAAGAGGCAATTCCCAGAAGAAATACAGGAAAAAATAAAGATTTATATGCCAATAACTGTACAAAAAGATGCTCAATTTCATTAATAATTGAATAAGTATAAGTTAAACAATAGATATTTTTACCTATCTTACAAGATAAAGAAGTAAATATTGTATCTGTTATTATTATTATTTATACTTGGTAAAAAAAAAATAAAAAGATCAGCTAGGTGTAGTGGCACATGCCTGTAATGCTAGTACTTGGGAAGCTGAGAGAGGAGGGTAACAGGTTCAAGGCCAGCCTCTGAAACTTCGTGAGACTCTGTTTCAAAATAAAAAATAAAATTGGACTGGGGGTGTAGCTTAGGGATAAAATGTCCCTGGGTTCAATCCCCAGTACCAAAAAACAAAACAAAACTTTAATATTATATCTATAATTTTATATCTAGGGAGAGAAACGGGAAACCTTAAATGTTGCTAGTGAAAATGCGAATAGGACTTTTGGGGCCGGCTCCTTGGCATTACCAACATTTTAAATCTGCCCAACCTTTAGCATAGTAATCCCAGAATGGATTCTAGAATGGATCCTACAGAAATACTAACATATGCTCACAAGGATACTGGACTGCATGCTAGTGTAGCATTGTTGTCAATCATGAAAACCTTGAAATAACCAAAATGTCCAACAATACAAGGGTATGGTTAACATGGTGCGCTACAGCTGTGTAATGGACTGCCAAGCAACTGTTACAAACAACGGACCAAGCTCTGCGTACTGAAGTGGAAAGAGGTTCACATATGTTAGCAAATTAAAGAAAGCAAATTACAGACAAGATGGATAATAAAAAGCCCCTACTACACACAGTGGCGAGCAGGGAGTTAGCGGTGGCTCCGGTGTCTACCAAGATCCACATTCATTTTTCAGAATAATCCAGGTGACTTTCAGGTGACACGACAGGAGTCCTTGAAGGGATCATGCTACGAGACCACAAGACACAAGAAAGCAAGCTGGCCTTGGTTTTATGCTTTGAAAGACAATAATAATAATACAAGTAATATTGAGAGCCAGCATCGATGTGGCGCTTTCTATGTGTCCTGCATTGTTCTAAGTCCTTTTACATATATTAATCTGGGCAGAATGGGGTATAAGTCCTAGCTTTTCCCACTCTCTAGCTCTGTGTGCCAAATGAGATTACTCTCTGCCCTGAGTCTCAGTTGGTAAATCAGTTGGCAAATAAGGACACTGCTTTTAATGGAGTGACCTTGGTGAGCTGCCCGCCGCATGCCCACAATTGGCTGCCAACCCAGAGGTCACTTCCTGCTACTAACCCTCATAATGTGCATTCAAAGTTTAAACAGCCTATTTACTGGCTTCCTTTCTTTAAAGCTCTGCTATCAACTTCCCCAAGATTTATTCATGGTTTAGTTTCAAATTTTCTATTCTTGAACTCTCAGGGCAACTCTCTGGGTCTTGAAGTCACTCGATGTCAATTTTATTACTTCCCAGTATGAGTTGCCCGGCCCTCCATGACCCACCGAGGCCTCTGGCTGCATGTGACATTTTTAAATACTAACTTTGGGGTTCTTGTCTTAAAGGGAGGAAGAATTAAGTTCAAACTGTGGCCCTTTAGAAATACATAAAACATGAGTTAGGCTTTTAATGGAAAAGTCACCTTCTCATAAGCTCTGGTAGGCATGGCCAGGACAGGCAGATTTAATCCCCTCCCTTTCTCAAAATCAACAGCAAATATTAGTTTGCCCTTAAGCAAGATGACCTCAGGTCCATTTGTGTGGCAGTAGAGTGGCAGTAGATACTCAAATGCAAAATGCAGCAATAGTTGAGCCTGTGATTTGGGGGCATCTTAGCTAGCTAGGCAAATGGACACTCCCCACTGCAAGTGGCCTCTTAAAGGCAGGCACTTGGAGGTATGATATCTCAGGAACCTTAGAAGTCCTTGAAGGCTAATCTTTCTCTTTTGCTATGTTTTTAGCTCTGGGCTGACCACATAATGAAACGCTGACAGTGAATTTGGATTGTCACATGATTAAACCAATGCAATGTTAGCATGGCTTGACATGGCCTCTCCTGGCCCCCTGGTCTCCCATGAGAACCCTCCCAGAATATACCCAGTCCCAGGAACACGTTGTATCCAACCCAAGCCTGCAACCAACCCATGCTAACTTGTAATCCAGACAAGCCAGTTAATCAACAGACTCATAAAGAAGAAAAGTAAGTGCTTATTTTTGTAAAACACTGAGTTTTGGAGTGGTTTGTTATGCAGCATCAGTGCAACAGTTGCTGACCAATACACTTCCTTAAGTGAGTATCTTTTAATGGCTCAAGCAGAGAAACATGGAAAGAACCACAATGTTGGTTGTCTAGAAAGGGTGAAATAGATTATTACTGGCGCCCAGGTCTCTCTTTCCTTTGGCATATGGGAAACTTTCCTGCCCTCTTCAAGTTAGTCAAGGGCAGGTAACTATTTCTGGCACATGAAATATGAGTGAAAGAGCCACGTGGCACTCAGGCAACAATGGTGTAATTCTTGTGCAATGCCACTATGTCTCCCTTTGCCTGCTACAGTAGTCATGGAGGGGGACTTGTAATGAGTTGGGAGCCTCAGGATCAATCTGCCTGTAACACACAGTCACTTTCCTGGGACTACAGTATATTTCTATGAGCAAGAAATCAACTTTTGTAGATTAAGGTATTGTACACTCCTGCAAAGTCTGGGCCACCCTGACCAATACACTGAGTGAGTGAAGGATGTTGGGAGGGGCTGCAGTTCTATCTGCTCAGTACCCCAAGTCTAGAGCCCCCCAATTAGGGAGAAGGGCTTTGCCATAAACTTCTCTAAGACCCAGAAACATCTGCTACCCCTCTTCCTTAGCCTCATCAACGGACATGGAGGGGTCCAAGGACCCCTCCTTAGGAGCAGGCGGGGGTGTGGATATTCAGTGGGATCTCACCCTGGGCTGGACGCTGGCGCCCGCAGGCAGGGGCTCTGGGTATAGAGGTGTGACTTCATTGCCTTTCATGAAGTCTCTTTTATGCAGGAGCTGGTGATCTGTGGGCTTTTTTGCAACACTTGACGAAGCTGTAAATATGTATTTGGAGTCACTCACTGCCTGGTCCTTGTCTGAAATCTGCATAGCAAAGCCAAGTCCAGAGAACGGAGCTTTCAAATGAGGCCAGAGGAAATCACTTTCCTAATTTTTGAAGTTCAACAGTTATCTCTATCATGCCGACTCTTGGTCAATGTTAAAATGGGTGGGAGAGAGAGGGAATGGACTCAAGGGTGTTGTGTGAACTGTGAAGTTCTAGATGCTAGGTACACAGAGATGAGCAGAGATCCCAGAGGCTTATAAGATTTAAATGTCAGTAAGTAATAATAATAATATGACATTCACTGTGTAAGATTTTTTTTTTGTACTAGAGATTGAATCTAGGGGTGTTCTACCTCTGAGCCACACCCTTAGTCCTTTTATTTTTTGAAACAAGGTCTTGTTAAATTGCTGAGGATCTTGCTAAGTTGCTGAGGCTGTTTCCTCCTGTCTCAGCTTCCCAAGTACTGGGATTAAAGATGTGCACCACTATGCCCGGCTGTGTAAAACCTTTTTAAACATACATACAAAAGCAAAACTATGAAAGAAAAAAAGATTGATATATTTAGCTGAATATAATTTTGAAAATGCCATAAGGCAAGAATACCTGAACAGGTTTCAAAGTCCATGATCAAAAAAATTTGTAAAACATATGGCAAAAAGCAAAGAGCCCCCATAAATTAATAAGAATAAAGAGTAAAGGGTGGGATAAGAAAAGGCAGTCCAAAAAACCTGTGGCTGCCGGGCGAGTTGGCGCACACTTGTAATCCCAGCATTCGGGAGGCTGAGACCGGAGGATCCAGGTTCGAGGCCAGCCTCAGCTACCTAGTGAGGCACTCCGCAACTTAGGGAGACCCTGTTTCAAAATAAAGAATAAAAAATAGGGCTGGGGTGTAGCTCGGAGGTAGAATGCCCCTGAGTTCAATCCCCAGTACCACAAAAAAAAAAAAAAAAAAAAAAAAAAATCTGTGGCTAATAAATGTATAAAAGTATTCACCTTTGCTAATAGTAAAATTAATTCAGATTAAAATAATCATTTCTGCTCTCACTGATGGCCCAAGACTGAAAATACTCAGTGTTGGTGAGCATGGATGGGGAGCTTTCAGGCTGAGAAAAAACCACCAGGGCAACTGCACTGTGGGTAAATGAAACAGGATGCACGACATTCTCAAGACCACACCTACCTCTGTCAGCCAGCAAAACTACTGCTGCCACGGTATCCAAGGAAGTAACCGTGGAGGTATGCAAATATTAAGCAACAAGAATATACATTGCAGCTTT
The DNA here is from genome assembly GCA_004027655.1 of Graphiurus murinus. Taxonomy (NCBI): domain Eukaryota; kingdom Metazoa; phylum Chordata; class Mammalia; order Rodentia; family Gliridae; genus Graphiurus; species Graphiurus murinus. The sequence goes on from PVLC010014728.1 coordinate 11,145, forward strand.
TTAAATGTTAACAAAACAAATGAAAGCAACATAAATGTCTAATAAAAGGTACCTGCTATGTTATGGGATATCCACACAACAGAATAAGTTCTTGAACCAGAATTATTGACAATGTAGATACCGTCTTAATAAGAAAGATGTTCTAACTTTGTTATTTAGGTAGATAAAGCATACTACAAAGTGGTATAAAGAGTGATACAACTTCTAAAAAGAGTCCATACATATAAATCTGCAGGGAAAAATCTAGAAAGTGTATACTAAAATATAAATATAACTGGGAAGTGAGATTTCTGGTGATTTAGTTGTTTTTTTGTTTGGGCTTTTTTTAGTTTTTTTTTTTTAACTTATTGGTTTTTTTCCTCTGAAATATCTCATTTGTCTATTAAAAGCATATGTAGACTAATCACAATAATAAATAGAGTGATTTTGCAGGATGCAGACATAGCCATACTTACAGGGAAATTCACAACTTTAAACAATGTTATCATCAAAAAGCAAAAAAGCAGCCAACTTTGTGGACTAGGAAAGGAACAAAAACAACCCAAAGGAAAATGGTAAGAATACTAGCTATAATAAAGATTAAAGCTGAAATAAATAAATTAGAGGACAAAAGAAGCCCCCAGTGGAATTGATAAATAAAACTAAGAGCCAGCTCCTTTAAAGGACTAATAAAATATACAAACCTCTGGCAAATCCTTGCAAGAGGAAAAAAAAAAAAAAAGAACACATAAACAAAATGAGAAGCTGGGCCTACCACCAATATAAAAGAGATGAACACAGATAAGGACTCGGCACACACGGTTTCAGAGAAATGCATTAGAAGTATCTTAATGAAAACGAGTAAATTTCAACAAATTCTTCAACTACCAATGGGCACTACCTCAAAATAGTGCCCTTTCCCTTCCTCCTGACAAAACACAAATGAACTAACTAAACAAACAGAATGGGAAACTTCTGCCAGTCAAAATGTCACGATTGGCCTCAAAATTTGAAGACATACCAGGGCTGCCATTGAGATGACATCAGAGGCTGTAATTTCCCCCCAGGCCACCGACCAGCTCAACTGTCCCTGTGGGTCCCCCAGCTCACGTGTGGCCTCTTTTGCTTGGTGAGGCCTGAGACCTCAGAGACTGCTTCTTGGCGACTTTGGCAAATCCCGGCACACCCAGGTTCAGGTGGGGTTCCTATCTTTAATACGGAGCTTTCTTCTTGTGGATCCTGCCTGCTCCGTGGGTGATGGTCCCAGCTTCGTGAATTTGTGCTTTGAGCGCCCTGTCACATTTATAGATACAAGTAAAACTCGAAGGGTGTGGGCGTTTCCTTGGACATTCTTTGCTCTGACGTTTTCTAACTTAATCTGAGTCCTCTGTAATCATTCACAGATGGTCCTAATCATAACTGCAGAGTAATCTCCAAGTCTGTCTTTTTAGTCTTTTTAAATGTGTGTTTGCAGGAAACCATTTTAGACACCACCCCCAGCAATGGGGTCAGATTTTACCTAAGTGTGTGAACTGCTGCCCACCACACTTGTTGGGAGAGAAAGCATAATGTGTCATATGGCATTTTTATTTAACAAAGACTAATTTCAAAATACAGGCTGGAAAGGAAATCACACAGAAAACATGAGTTAGGAACTCTAAGTTTAATGCCCTCCTTCAAAGCCTGTTCAGTTCCAGGCAATCTGGGTTAAGCATCTTGGGGTACCACATTTCAGCTCAGCCAGGGGCACCTGCATGGATCCACGGAAGGTGGGATCTGGTAGACACTGTGACGATTCATCTCTGGTGTAGAGATGAGAGGTCAGGACCCCCACCCCCCTTCAAGGAGTTAATACAAACCCCATCTGGAGAGTGCTTCCCACAGGCACCACATGTGCTTTGTAGGTCCTAGGGCCGTATATTGGACCACTTCCTATTGCTATACCAAAATGCCAGAGGTGGGTACTTTATATAAAAAGGTTTATTTAGCTCACAGTTTTGGAGGCTAAACATCCAAGGTCAGGTGGCCCATCTGTTTTGAATTTTGTGTGGGCATCACAACGGATGGTATCACAGTGTCAGGAGCACGTGTGGTAGAGACCACATGGCAAGATGGGCCCAGCTTCCTCATTGATCACAACCTGCTCTCTTGGGAACTAACATGGGTCCCATGATGAGTATGTCATTCCCTTCCATGTAGGGTGTATGTGTGTGTGTGTGTGTGTGTGTGTGTGTGTGTGTGATATTTTTTGTGTGTGGGTGTGTGGTAGTAGGGATTGAATCCAGGGGCATTCTACCTTTGAGCTACACCCCCAGCCCTATTTTATTTATTTGTTTTTGAAACAGGGTCTTGCTAAATTGCTGAGGCTGCCCTCGAACTTGCAATCTTCCTGTCTCAGCCTTCCAGGTACTGGGATTATAGGCATGCACCACCACACAAGGCTGAGACAGAGATTTTAAGGAATCATCTCACATAATAACAGAGGCTGGCAAGTCTCAAGGCTGTGAGGTACAGTGTCTGAAGACAGTGTGGAGGCAGAACTCCCTCTTCCCCAGGGGACCTCAGTCTGTTGCTTTGTAAGGCCTTCAACTGATTAGATAGGGCCCACCTACATTTTGAAGGTTAATCTGCTTCACACAAGAGTCTACTGACTTAAATGTTAATCTCATCTGATTAAATACTTTCACAGCAACTTTCAGACTGATGTTGGACTACACATCTGGGTCCGGTGGCCAAGCTGACCCAGGAAATTAGCCACTACCACGCTGGAGAACAGAATCTCAGCCAGAGATGATCCCTGGAGGAGTGTGTGGGGGAAGGAGGCAGAGCTGAGAGCATAGCTGAGCAGCAAGGCGGTGGCCACAGCAGCTTGGGCCCCATCTCTCACCGGGAGGGAACCGCACTGCTCAAGGGCAGCTGTGCACAGTACATACAATGCTGTGGGACATACCCATAAAATGGCCAGGACAGAGGCTGGCACACAATAAGTGCTTAATAAATGTCACCTTTCCTGTACTCAGTGGGATTCGAGGGTGAGAATGCTGTCTTTGCCCTTCAGGAGCCTCAAGCTGCAGCTGGATTCACTTCAGTGCAGCAAGGCCACAGACACCCCTCAGAGGGAACAAGACAGACTTGTCCCTCAGGGCTCCCTGCTGACCCAGCTGGGGTGTCCAGGGTGCCTGCCCCATGGGCCACGCAGGAATTCTGCAGGCCCAGCTCTCCCTCAAGCCTCCCAGGGGCTGGCCCCTCTGAGACACTGGGCTCGCTGAGTAAGAGACATTCACAACAGGCCACACAGGAGGAGCCCGGCACTGCCCTGGCAGCCGGGTCCGCCTCCTTTCCTCAGGACCGTGTCCTTGCCGGAGAGGAGCCTCGCACAGGCGCACACACCCGAGGAGAGTCCAGGCAGCGTGGGCTGGAGTAGTAACTGGCGCCGAGCTCTTCCTTCAGTCAGGGGCTGGGCCCACCCGCCACAGGTGTGGTTCCTTATCCCTCCAAGGGTGCTATGGGGTGGGAACTATAAATACTACTAATTTGCAGGTGAGGAAACTAAGGCACAAAGAGGTTAAATAGCTCGCTTAGACTCTCAGTGCTGCTAAGTGGTAGGACCAGAGTTAGAACCCCGGGTGACCAAGTCCAGAGTCTGGGCGTGAACCTCTCAACTCTGCCGACCGCCTCAGGCAGGAGCACGGGTGCTGGGTGGCAGGGGGCCCAGGGAGGGCTTCCTGGGAATGGACGGGAACAGCTAAGGAGGACCCGGGTCTCCTCCACTCGGGCCCTGAACGTGGGGGAGGCCATGGCCGCGCTGCGGCAAAGGCGGGAGCGGGAAGCACCTCCTCACTTACCAGGAGGAGAGCAAGCCACTGTCACAGAGACGCCCGCGCGTCAGGTGGCCGCCCCGCTGCCCCAGCACCACGCGTTCCTCGCCCCGGGCGCAGGATGGCGGTTCCACAGGACCTGGCGTCTGCCACGTGACCCACATCACACCTGCACGCGCCGCTCGGGCTCCTGGGCAGGGCTCTTTGGCGTCATGGCGGCAGGAAACCACCCGGCAGAGGGCTCAGTGCTCCTCGGCTGACCAAGCGTGTCTGGGCCTTTCCACTGAGGTCGCCACTGCCCTGGGTCTGGGTCAGGCGGGAGGACGTGACTGCTCTGCACCCTGGGCGCCTGCGGATAAGGCAACCACGTGGGCGTCGGCCCCGCCCACCCCGAGCCTGCGCATGCGCCCTGACCTGGGGCGGCAGACTGGCCAGGGAGGCGGGAAGGGATGCCCAAGATTTAAACTGGAAAGGGAGGAAATAAATGAAGTAAACAAAGGATAGAGTGAGCAAGCGTGTTAGGGTTCTCCAGAGACAGAACCATTACTACATACATGACTGAGAGATCGATCGATAGATAGATAGGTGATAGATAATAGATAGATGGATAATAGATGATAGATAATAGACACATAATAGATGATAGATAAAAGATGGATAATAGGTAGATAATACATAGATGATAAATAGATATGAAAGGAGATGTATTAGGGGAATTGGCTCACATGATTATAGAGACTACTCACATGATTATAGAGATCCTACAACAAGCCCATTGTAGGCTGAGACCTGAAAATGAAGGTTAAATGAAACCTTAAGGGTGGAGCCCGTTCCTGATGGGATTGGTGTCCCTCTATGGGAAGGAGACACGGAGAAGGCAGCCCCCTATAAGCCAGGAAGAGAGCCGTTACTAAAATGGAATTGCCTAGAACCTTAATCTGGACTTCCCAGCTTCTGGAACTGTGAGGAAGTAAACATCTGTGGTTTAAGCTCCTCAGTGCGATGTGTTTTGATAGAGCGGCCAGAGCAGACTAATGACCTGTGCTCTTGGACCCCCTCCTTGTCACCCAGAGAATTGCTCTCCATTTCCAGAACAGCATCAGGGCTGCTCCTCCTGGAGAGCCGGCCCCTACAGGAGATGCTGTTGCCTGAGTGTCCCTCCCTCGCCCCCAGCTGCAGCTGGAGAGCGGCCCCCAGCACACTGCCCAGGCCCACCACCAGGCTCCCACCTCCAGTGCCTGTTGGAGCACTCTGCTTCTTTGGTCTCATTTTCCACCCTTTGGAAGGACAGTTCTGAGACACATGTGAACAATTCTTTGGGCCCTTCAGATGGCGCCCCGGGTACTTCTGAGTATACCAGCTCGATTCCTCACCTCCATCAGCTTGTCCTCTTCCCCTGTCTGGTGCCCCTTGCTCTTTGACTGGTACCCAGGTCACCAACTGCTCACATCAACTACCTGCTCCTGAGTCCTTGCCTCAGGCTCTGCTTCCGGCCCCTGAACCAAGGTGCTTCTGCTCTCATCCAGGCAGGAGGAGCTGCCCTTCCATTGTTTCCTCGTAAAGCCACTTACCATTCTGTGTTGTAATGTTCTGAGTGTCCATCCCCTCCACTTCAGTGTGAGCTAGAAAAGAGAAGGGGCCTGGCCATCCTTGTCCCAGAACCCAGAGCTCAATGCAGCCCGCAGCGGCCACCTCTGCAGACTTGTGGAGGCAATGAATGGCATCAGGAACCAGTCATGCAAACACTCCACAGCTGGGAATAGAAAGGAACGGCCTCCACCTGATACAGGTCACCTGTAGAAAACCCACAGCCACATCATACTGTTAACAACTGAAGCTTCCCTTGAGATCAGGACCAAGATGAGATAGCCGCTCTCATCATTCAACTTTTTTTTTTTTTTTTTTTTTCAGTACTGGGGATGGAACCTGGGGGCATTCTACCTCCAAGCTACAGCCCCAGTCCTATTTTTTTTTTATTCTTTATTTTGAAACAGGGTCTTACTAAGTTGCAGAGGGCCTCACTAAGCAGCTGAGGCTGGCCTCGAACCCGGATCCTCCAGTCTCAGCCTCCCAAATGCTGGGATTACAAGCGTGTGCCACCATGCACGTCCAACATCATTCAACATCTTACTGAAAGTTCTAGCCAGAGCATCCGGACAACTTCTTTTCCTTTTTTCTCTTTTTTTCTTTATGTAAAAAGCATTTATTACTTATTATTTAGTTTTTAAATTGACAAATAAAAATTATGAATATATTTATGGTGGTATAACATGCTATTTTAAAATATGTATACATTGGAATGTCTAAAACTAATTAACATAGGCATTACTTCACATGCTTACATTTATTTGTGATGAAAATCTACTCTCTTAGCAATTTTCAAGTATACAATAAATACATCATTATTAACTATAGTTACCATGTCAGACAATTGATCTCTGGAAAGAGCAATTTCTTAAATAAAATAAAAGGCATCCAGATTGGAAAGGAAGAAGCAAAACTGTTTATATTCACAATTGGTAGGATCTTATATATTGAAAATGCTAAGGAATCAATAAAAAAAAATTATTAAAGCTAATACATGAATTCTGCAGTTACAGGACAAAAGGTCAATATGCAAAAATCAGTTGAATTCTATATACTAGCAATGAACAATCCAAAAACGCAAATTAAGAAAACAATTTCATTTAAAGTATCATTGAAAAGAGTAAAAGTTACTTAGGAATAAATTTAACTGAGGAAGTACAAAACTCTTACGCTGAACACTACAGAACATTATTGAAAGAAATTAAAGAAGATCTAATCAATGGAAAGACAACCATTGTTCATGGATTGGAAGATTTATTATTGGTAAGATGCCAATACTCCCTGAAACAGTCTACAGATCCAGTGTAATCCCTTTTAAAATCACAGTGGCTGTTTTTGCAGAAATGAAAAAGGTGATTCCCCAGATTTACCTGAAATTGCAAGGGATCCTGAATACCCAAGACCATTTGGAAAAAAAGAACAAAACTAGAGAATTCAGACTTCCTAATTTCAAGATTTTACACAAAACATCAGTAATTAAAATAGTTTGTTATATAAGGATAGATAGGTAGATTGAGGGAATAGAATTGAAAGACTAGAAATATACTATGGTCAATTGATTTTTTGACAAGGATGCCAAGACCTTTGAGGGAAAGAAGAGTTTCTTCAACAATAATGCTGGGACAACTGGCCTCAAAATGCAAAAACAAAACACAACAAAAAAACACAAAAATTGGATCCTTTCTTGTGCTATATACAGAAATTAACTAAAATGGGCCAAATATCTAAATATAACAGCTAAAAGTATAACTCATGAGAACACTGGAGTAAATTGTCATGAATTTGGAATTATTAATGAATTATTAGATATGACATCAACAGCAGAAACCAGAAGAAAAAAATATATTGGATTTTATAAAAGTTAAAAACCTTCGTGCATCAAAAGACAATATCAAGAGAGTGAAAAAGAACCTTTAGAATGAGCGAAAATATTTGCAATAGTATATCTGATAAGGGAATTGTATCCAGAACATATAAAGAACTCCTAAAACTCAGCAAGAAAAAGACAATCCAGTTTAAAAATGGCAAAGGACTTGAAAAGATTTTCAACATCATTAATCATCGAAAAAAAGGAACAATGAGATACCACTTTACATTTATATTTACATGACTTTAATGATAATAACAATAAGAATACATAGAAAGCAACAAGCACCAGCAGGGATATGAAGAAGTTGGAGCCCTTATACATTGTTGGTTGAAGGGTAAAATGGTGTAGTCACCATGAAAAACAGTTCGGCTATTCCTTAAAAAGTTCCTTAAACCGAGAATGATTCAGCAATTTCACTCCTAGGTACACACTCAAAAGAGTTGGAAAAGGTATTCACACGAAAGTATATAGATATGTCCATGGCAGTACTAGTCACAATAGCCAAAAGGTGGAGACAACTCTGATGTACATCACGTGATGGATGGGCAAACAAGGTAGGGCTGATCCATACAATGGAATATTATTCAGCCATGCAAACAAATGAAATTCCTCTATATGCTGCAACGTCAATGAACAGCAAAAACACTGCGCTAAGTGAAGGAAGCCAGACACACAATGTCTCGTGTTGTATCATTCCATCCATAGGAACTGTCTGGAATGGTGAATCCACAGGGACAGAATGGAGGTTGGTGGTTAGCAGGGACTAGGAGTAGGGGTCTGGGGACTGATTGCTTAATGGGTATAAGATTTCCCTTTGGTGCAATGAAATGTTTTGGAATTAGAGGTGATGACTGCACAGCATTGTGACTGTATAACATGCAACCGAAACGGTGCTCTGGTTTGGACATGATTTGAGTGTGTCCCCCTAGGGTCTTATGCTATAAGCTCCACCCTCAGCATGGCAGTGTGAAAGGTGGTGGAGCCTTTAACAGGTGGAGCCTTGTGCAGGATAAACAGGTTGTTGGGGGCACTGTTCTTGCTGGGGATCAATGTCATTCTCATGGAACCCCGGCTAATTCCCAAGAGAGAAGGTTGTTATAAGAGCGACACTCACCCTCCCCTACTCTGGCACATACTCCCGCCATCGTGATGCCATCTGTCACGAAGCTTTCACCAGAACAAAGCAGAAAGCTGACACCATGCTCTTGGACTTCCAGAACTGGGAGTTAAATGAACCTCTTTATTTTTCAAATTACCCGGCCTGCGGTATTTTGTCAGAGCAATAGAAAATGAGCTAATACAACTGTATACTTCATAATGGTAAATTTAATGTTATGTGAAATTTACCTCAATAAAAACAACAACAACAACAAAAAAGAGATATGGTAAATGAGCCCATGATGTCTGGCTGTCCCAATCCTCCCATGCTGCCTTTGCCTGCATATCAGTCTTGCACAGGAGACCCCACTGCCCCGGCCTTCCAGGAGTCCCACAGTGCAGCCACCCTGGCCTTCAGCAGTGGGGCCACTATGACTTTGGCTTATTCTGAAGGGCACGGGCAGGGCACTGGCTCACATGTCGAATCCTCCAATTCACCAGAAGTGTCCACTGGAATTTGGCTAGAACTCTTGCTCTAGGTCATAATTACTTCTGCCGAAGGTGTGTGAATATTTATGACTGCTCGTGTGCTTTATGTTCACCGTGTCAGCAGCACTGTTTGCATTCGTGCTGATAATAAAAATGCAATTCATAATAAAAACAAGTATTCTGTTGTGGAATTGGGTTTTTAAGAATCCTATAAAGGCTTTGCAGAGAATTTATTTTAACCTAGTAAATGTTTGCCCCAGGGCGAGACTTTAGAACCTTCTAACAATTCATTTTGAAGGATTTCGCGATTAGAAAACTTTTACAGTCTCTTCAATTCCATGGAGGAAGAATCACAAACTGCATGTCCTCCGACAAATGGCTTCCCCCTATCTGGACAGTCTTGCCATCCCAAATGGGCTGCGTGGTGCAAGACCACGGGGGTAGCAAGAGTCGGGAGGGAGGCCTGGGTCCCAGGCCACTCAATGGCCAGATGACCTCAGGCAAGTCCCTTGTCCTCTTCGGGCCTCACTTTTCTCTTTTGGACAGTCGATGGGTTGAGTTTTTCATAATTAGAACTTGTGGTTCCACAATCCTATACTTAGGAATTTTCCCTGAAGGAAAACAATTCAACAAGAGCTGCTCTTGTTATATATTTAAACTTGTCCAATGTAGTTTTAGCTACAAAGGCAAAAGAGCAGGCCAACAAAAATGTCCCATGGATTGGAAGTAGCTGAGGCGATTATGACACAGTTTATGACATTATAACAAATGACAACAAAAATTATGATCGTCATGCATCTCTCCCTTGTTTCTCCATACCAGCAAGACTGAGGTGCTGCTTATTAAAATGAAACAATGGTTATTTCCAGATGATGAGATTATGGTTGGTTTTTGTTTTCTTCTTAGTGCTTTTATGTATTTTTAAATTTTCTATATTGAATACCTGTTACTTTTATAATCAGGAAAAAACAAATGTCACTGGACTAGCAATTAATTTTATGAGGAATATGTGACAAAGGAAAAAAGTTTAAGTTATCATGTGAAACGAGAAAGAAATAGAACATGAAATGAATATTCAGAATGCATCTCTATTGGGATGGTTACAGACCAAATCCCTGAAAATCTGCTTCGCCTAATTATCAATTCATCTAATAACCAATCCTCTAAAAAGTCACCCCCCCACACACATCTTTAGGTGTTTTTGTATCTATTCAATTATTGTTTTCTCTTTCACTTTGCTGTCTTTTGACATGCTAAGCATTTTTATCCAATCGTCTAAGGATATTTCTTAATTTTCTATTTCTAAGAGTTAAACATTTGCACCATTTCTTGATCATGAGATTGGTTTTTTTTATCCTTGTGTGAATAATTTTTTTAATCTACTATTGAATAATTTAAGAACTTGTTAGGCTGTTTGCTAAATATCGTTTCTTCAAATTTAGTTCTTCTAATGCACTTTTCAGTATTGCCCAAGATGCTAAAGACAGTCAATTGTAAAGTCTCTTTCTGTCTCAATCCTTCATTAGAGTCCACAATCAAAGTTATGGGTCAAGCAAGACATGGATGGAGTTCTAAAAAATAAAATTATCTGTTTTGAAATGCCAAAGGTTTGGTTGGTATAAGAAAATATAAGATATCTGAATGGATTTAACATAGGGTCAAATTTTAGGTGAGTTTATCTTAGAGAAGGAGCTGGCTGCAGGCAAATTGATCTATAACCTGTGAAAATTGAAGGGAAATTGCCAAAAACAAACAAAAACAAAGCTGCCTTAGGGTGGTGAAGTTTTGGGTGTTTTTATTCAGCTTTTTCTTTTATTACTTCCCTCTCTCCCTCTCCATCTGTCTGGAAGAAGGCACTTGAGTGGCTGATTTTAAATTTTCTTTCAGCAATATGATTCCACTGAAAAAACAGAAGATTTTTTTCATTAGATCTGTGTTCAACGAAGCCATTTCTTTGGAGAAAGGAAAGAGATTAATTGTTATTCGTCATCCTCACTACTTTCTACCAAGGGAGCTTCCTGGTACTGGGAACTTAAGAATTAATTTTGCTGAGCGGGTGATGGGTGTGGGTAACGAACATTTTGGAAGAGGGACAGCAAAGCTAAATTGTCCTAAGAATGGGGACGAGGTTGAGGCTCTAGGAGCCTGGAGATGGAGTCAGATGCTGAGGAGATGAGGAGGGAAGAGAAAGGTCGGGAAGCAGTGACCCTTCCTGGTTGATGGCTACCGAGAAAGGTGCGTGGGAATTTAAGTTGCTTGCTGTATCGTGTGCAGCAAACACCATCTCTGTTTTCTTATCACATAATCAGCAGTATCTACTTTTCTCATAAATCATTTGAAATAAGTGGGATACTTAGTGATGAATTTCAAGAACTTTTGGGTTCTACTTTAAGATTGACCCAGAGCAAAAATCAAAGCTTTCCTTAAGGCAGGCAACAGATGGCCAACTCTTTCAGTATCTGCATGCAAATACACCAAGAAAGAAGGAGGGAGGAAATGGGGGAGAAAGAGAGAAAAGACAGAAGTGAAATATAACAACAACTTTAAACTATGGTTTAAATTGAAATTATTAAATTTTGTTATATATACTTGAATTTTTCAACAGAAAAAGAAACAGAATTTCAGATTTAAAAAAAGTGATAATACTAAAGACTCCTCTAGTAAGAGTTTTTTGGGAAAAAAATCTTAATGTAGAAAACCGTCAGACCATTGTTGCTTTCTTTTAATTATGTCTGGATAGTCTACTATTAATGTCAGCTTTATTTATTTATATTAATTTGATCCCTGATTTTTTAAAAAAATTGTCCCCTGTGTGTTATCTTTTTCTCTGTTTCTTTCCTGCCTT
>PVLC010014728.1:22930-38926 GCA_004027655.1 Graphiurus murinus
TTTTTTTTTTTTTTTTTTTTTTTTTTTTTTTTTTTTTTTTTTTTTTTTTTTTTTTTTTTTTTTTTTTTTTTGCGGTACTGGAGGTTGAACTCAGGGGCATTCTACCTACGAGCTATACCCCCAGCCCTATTTTTTATTCTTTATTTTGAAACCGAATCTCACTAAGTTGCGGAGTGCCTCACTAGGTAGCTGAGGCTGGCCTCGAACCCGGATCCTCTGGTCTCAGCCTCCCGAATGCTGGGATTACAAGCGTGCGCCACCACGCCCGGCTGGTTACCTTCAAAGTTTTAATGTATAAGGTTAGCAACTAATTTCTCTATGACAATCTAAAGCTATTCAAGATTTCTAGTCACCTTTTGAGCAAATCAAGGATATTTACATACTTTTCTCACATTTAATAACCAATGAGCCTTGGTACTGCAGTCTTACTTCGTTTCACATCTGTTCAAATTATAAGAATTGGTGTAATTATTACATGCAATTAATTAAATTTCCCAACATACTTTATCAATTTCTATGTTCATCATTACATACAGTTAATTAAATCTGCCAACATATTTTATCAGTTTCTCTCTTCGTCGTTGTCTTAGTCCCTTTCTGCTGCTATAACAAAATACCATAGGCTGGAAAGCTTATCAACAACAAAAATGTATTGCTCCGAGTTCTGGAGGCTGGGAAGTCCAACACTGAGGCCTCCACATGTTCAGTGTTGAATGCAGTGCATGCATGTGTGTGTGTAATGTGCCTTGTTGTGCTGTGTTCTAGATGAATTCCTCGCTTCCATGTTCCAATTTCTCATTTTCTCTTCTACACTCTTCACTGTAGATTTTATTCTCTCCATTGTTTATGTTGTTTATAATTTAAACACTGTGTTTAATAATTTAAGTGGCTACATTTTCGTTTTTTTTTTTTAAACTGGAGATTGAACCCAGGGGTATTCTACCTCCAACCTACACCCCCAGTCCTATTTTTTTATTCTGTATTTTTGCAACAGGGTCTCATTAAGTTGCAGAGGGCCTCACTAAGTACCCGAGGCTGGCTGCGAACCTGAGATCTTCCTGTCTCAGCCTCCCAAGTACTAGGATTACAAATGTGTGCCACCACGCCTGGCTATATTTTCACTTCGAAAATTTATAATTGGTTCTTTTATATCCAGGTGTTCTTATTTCTGTCACTTGTCCCACAAATTTTTGTTCCTTTTTAACAGATAATAGCCTTAATTTTCTCATTTAAAAATCCTAAATACTTATTTTAAAGTTTATCCAGGTTGCTCCATTGTGTTAATTTTAAGTGAAGTTAATAAATGTATCTAATTATTGATTTGTTGGCTTCCTTAGATTAATTTTCTTCATGTTTTTTGTTGTTGTTCAGATAGAATTCACCCCTTTGAGGTATATAATTTAGTGGTTTTTAATAAAATCTAAGGTATGCAAACATTATCATTCACTCCTTATAGAACATGTTCATCACCCTCAAAAATTACCCCATATCCACCAGCATCACTACCCCTTCCCTTCTCTACCTTACACCTAGCAATCACTTATCTACTTGCTATCTCTCTGGATTTTCCTATTCTGAACTTTTCATATAAAAAGAACCATATAGTATGTGGTCTTTAGTCTCCTGATTTTGCATTTAACACAGTGTTTCACCTTAAGGTATGAATCAGCTATTTCATTTTTCACAGATAAATAATATTCCATTGTGTGTATAGGTCACTTTTTACTTATCCATTCATTAATTTATGGGCATTTGGTTTGCTTCTGCTTTTTGGATATCATGAATACTGCTATAAATAATTTGATACAAGTTTTTGTGTGGTCATATATTTCTTTCTTCTGCCTAATAGGTTATGCTGGAGCTCTTTCAATGAACCTTTTGTTTCAATTATTATGCTTTTAAACTCCAAAATATCTTTTTAGTTCCTTTTTATAATTTATATATTTTATTGATGTTAATATGAGTCAATATAATTTACACACATATACATTGATATAATTTCTTTTTCTGGTGAAAGATCATTCTCATACTTGCCTTTAGTTTTTTGGATATGGTTTTCTTTAGCTCATTGAACATATTCAAAATAAATGATTTAAAGACTTTGTCTAGTAAGACTAGTGTCTGGTCTTCCCCAGGGAAAGTTTCCATTGATTACTTTTTCTCTCCCTGTGGACCAAATTTTCTTGTTTCTTTGTATGCCGTAAAATAATTTGTTGAAAACTGAACATTTTATTTTATTTTTTTGGTACTGGGGATTGAACTCAGGGGCATTCTACCTCCGAGCTACACCCCCAGCCCTATTTTTTATTCTTTATTTTGAAACAGGGTCTCACTAAGTTGCGGAGCGCCTCACTAGGTAGCTGAGGCTGGCCGCAAACCCAGATCCTCCAGTCTCAGCCTCCCGAATGCTGGGATTACAAGTGTGTGCCACCACGCCCGGCTGAAAACTGAACATTTAAAATAATATAATTTGGAAACTCTGGAAATGAGTTTTTTCCCCCTTCTTTGGGGTTTGTTGTTATTACTGGTTGCTGTGTTTGTTCATTTCTTTTGTGGCTTTTCTGAACTAATTCTGTAAAATCTGTATTCTTTTCTGTGTTTGACCATTGAAGTCTCTGTTCCATATCTTAATGCTGAGTGAATGGTTGGATAGAGATTTTTCTTAAACTACTGGGATCATTATTTCTCCTTCTTTTTGCCGAGGTGTGTGTGTGTGTGTGTGTGTGTGTGTGTGTGTGTGTGTGTGCGTGTGTGAGTGATGCATACTTTCTAAACTTAGACAGGAAGTGGACAACTCTGTCTTAGCCTTCACTTCTTACTTCTGTAGACCCTCAAGGTTCAGCCCCAGATGGGAGCTTTGGACCTCCTCAGGTTTTTCCTGAGTATGTGCACAGCCCCAGGTCTTTCCTGAGCACATGCACAGCCCGGGGTCCTTCCTGAGTATGTGCACATCCCAAGGTATGTGTAAAGCTCTATAGATGTATATATGGGTTTCTACTTCCCCAGGGACCTCCAGAACTTTAAAATCCCCTGTGGACTTCTCATGCCTCAGCTTTTCCTTTTAAGTTTTTGTTTAGCCTATTGTTTCCCCAGATCATCTGCTACCTAGGAAGCCATCACTTTAATTAATTACCTCTAATAGTTTTTAACAAACACCCCCAGGGAAAAGGATTTTTTTTTTCATCATGTGAACTTTGAATGAGGTCAACTAAAGATGAACTTTTAAGTGAGATTTTCCAGGCAGGCATAAGTAGGTAAAATGATGACAATTCTGGAGAAGTGAAGCTTGGGGGAGCTTCACCCCTGCTATGCCCACTGGTGGCCACGGGGCTGCTGGTTTACTAGGACTACAGGATTCTGACATTCATGGCCTCTGTGGAGTTGAAGAGCATGAGGTGGAAATAGGCCAAGTTCAAATGCCACGCTTGTTGTCCTCACCAGGACTTAATGCTTCCCTTAAATACATGCTCCCCAGATTGTTGCAATGTTTTTGTTGTTGTTGTTAACTCCCAGAGTTCTGAAACATCGATTCTGAACATTTTTGCCCGTTTTGTTGTGACATTTTGAGAGTTCTAACTCTGCCATTTCACTGGTTTCATCTTTTCATATGATTTTGAATTTTGGTTTACAGGTTCATTTTGAGCAGGAAAGTTCTGTCTTCCTCCCTGTATTCTTCTCTGACTAGCAATTATGTGGTTATCCTTACTGGGCCCTGGGGACCCGTAGTTCAGAGCGAGGCCTTACATTCCCAGTCTGGGGCTGTAGCCCAGCGATGGCACTGGAGATATTGTAGATATTTTCACTAAGTCTGTGGCTTCACTGATGTCCCGGCTGAAGCTTTGGCCTCCCTCTAAATCCCTAAGCTTGTGGTTCCATATGAGATATAAGTGGGAATGATCAGCAGACTTTTTCAGCTTCCTTTCAGGAGCAGAGGGTACCTATTCAAACCCCTCTTTGGGCTGGGCATGGTGGTTCCCATTTGTAATTCCAGTTCTTAGGAGGCTGGGACAGGAGGATCACTGGCTGCAGGCCAGTCTCAGCAACTTAGAGAGACCCTGTTTCAAAATAAAAAAAAAAAAAAAAAAGAAAAGGGCCGGGGGTATAACTCAGAGGTAGAATGCCCATAGGTTCAATTCCCTGTACTACCAAACCAAACCAAACCAAACCAAACAGCCCTGCTTAGGAGCAGTGAGCCAGGCTGCAGCACCCCACCTCACGCTGGAGGCCCTCATTCCCTGTTACATCCTAGGATCCAAATTCCCACTCTCTCTGCTTCCCAAGGTTCTAGCCCTCTCTTCCCATTTTCCATTTCTGACCCATGGAGGTTCTTCTTTTGTTTTTAAGCAGGTCTATGTCTTTTTAATGTTCTCTCCTTATATTTTATTTATTGTTGCTGTGTGTTTGGGGGTAGGCGAGCATGAACAAACAATGTTGTCTTGATTACACATTGGGTAAGATTGGCCATCATTCGCCGGTTTAAAACTATTTTTCAACTGGAGACAGTATCTATTGATACTGATAGATGAGGAACTTAGCCTAAAATTATTAAAAATGACAATCCATCTCTATGGTTTGCTGGTGAACTAGGGGCAGAACTACTGACAAAATTACTTCTGTCGCTTTCGGAATTTTCTAAATACACCAAGCATTTATCTTGATTTGGCTTTCTAGGAAGGCACGGGAGGAAGAAGGCACCAATCACCATAACAAGAAATTTCTCCTTTTCTTTTGTCAACATGTTTTATGAGGGTGAAGAAGTGGCTCTGTGGAGGATAGAAATAATTCCCATAAAAACCATGATTCCATCCAATTATAATATTTGTATGCATACACATGAGCCCACAGGAGAAGCGGTAATGCCCAGCTGAGTAAAACTCCATTAGTTGGAAGTTTAAGGAATAGATCTGCCTGATCCAGTCTGGCCAAGTTTTACTGAAGCTTTACAAGGTACAATTGGTTGTGCTACACACTAAGGGCATTACAGAAGTGAAGGAATACACTTTGTTCCCCAGGAAAGGAGGAAGGGAATTAAAATAACTGCAGGCTGCCTGGTGTCGTCTCTGTGGCCTCCATGCTCTCTGGTGAAGTCCTGTGGGCAGCCCGAGGATCAGCACAAACTTCACTATATCGTTCTTTGGTGCTCTGATGCATCTGCCCAGCGATAAGGAAACAATTAGTGGCTTTATTTAAAAACTTCCCATTGGCTTTGTATGGATCAACTCAGCGTTCCAGAAATGGAAGTTATATTAACCAGTCCGCTGGGGACATAGCTCTGAAGGATGCAGAAAGTCAATTATTTTAGTGTTGAGGTCTAGAGGGGGGACAGACATAGTTGCAAAGAAACCTCTTTCTAACAAACAAATAAAACCAAAGCCTCCCTATAGTCTGTGTGTTCTCTCGAGTTAAGGGGTGAGATCCTGGAGAAGAGAGTGGAAGAACCAGGGTTAGGATAATTTACATGGAAGATGTCAGCCTGGGGATCCAGAGACAGGCTTTCCTAGGGGACTTCTAATTTGGCTCTTCCAACTCCCTGCAGAATGGGGTCAGCATTGCCTTAACAGAACCCAGCCACTCACCTGCCTAAAACCCCTCTATAAGTGTGCAAGCGTGGAACATGAAGTCCTGGCTTTCCATTGCCTTCAGGACAAAGTTGAAATTCTGTGACCTCCACAGAAGGCCCTGCAGTCTGGACCCTGCCAGCCTCTTCCAGGATCTCTCTCATTACTCTTCCTCCACCCCGGATTAGCACCAGACACACCCAGCTGCTTGTTGGTCCCCAATCCACCCAGCTTCTCTGTATCTCTGCTGTGACCTCCGTCTCGAAGTGCACCCCTGGCTTCCCCTCCTCCAGGAAGCCTTCCCCCCGTTAACAGTGATAAGTAGCAAGTAAGGGTTAGGATAATTCTGAACGTATAGGACAGAGGCCAAGGAACAGTCGTTTACACAAACTAGGGGTTCAGTCCTTTCTCACCCAAAGTCCTACCTGGCGTGGCAGCTCTGCTTTGCAAAGTTGTGCATGGTGCAGATTCCTTCTGTCGTTCTACATCTTGAGAGTGTATTCTTCATCCCTTGGTCTTTGCTTTCTGTTTACTGCTGTTATGAAGGAGGCTTCCAGGAGCCAGGCAGGCGTCCTCCCTCCAAGGGGCATGACTTGGAAGTTACACACATCACTCCCCACATACCCTCTTAGCCAGGACTGACTCATAAGGTCACGGCCAGAGAAGGCAGGGAAGTGCGGTCTTCTTCCTGGGAAGCCGCTACGATTATGGGAGAGGAGAGAACAGACCCGGGGGGATGGCTGGATGTGGGTGGCAGCAGTGACAGCAGAAAGACCAGCCAGGATGGATGAAGACGAAGACTATACCACTCCAACAAGGGAGAAGGCGTCGAAGAAGGGCAGTGGCAAGAAACACTGAGGAGACGAGGAGTCGGAGCCGAGTCACAGTGAAGTGGAAAATGTTCCCACATCCAGACCTCAACTTGTGCATGACTTCCTATTTGAAACGCCCTAACATACCCTCCTCTCTATGGGCCAGATGTACCCTTGATCAGTTCACGAAGCCTCTCCTGACAAATTCAGTCTTCCTCAGGTATGAAGTCGCTATCTAGGCGACCAAGTGGACTACAATGCTATAATAATACTTTACGGCTGACACGTATTATGAAATAGATATTTAACATAAATACAGATGGTTCTCCTATCTGCAGGTTATGCATCTGAGGATTCAGCCATCTGAGGATTGGAAATATTTTTCAAAGAAGATTGGGTCTGTACAGAACATGCATAGACTTTCCCCCTCCCTTGTCGCTATTCCCTAAGCAATACAGCAGAACAACCATTTACATAGCATTTACATTGTGTTAGGAATAATAAGTAATCTAGAGGTGATTTAAAGTGTATGGGAAGATGCACGTAGGTTATATGCAAATACTATCTTATTATTATTAATATATATATATATAGTGTGTGTGTGTGTGTGTGTGTGTGTGTGTGTGTGTGAGAGAGAGAGAGAGAGAGAGAGAGAGAGAGAGAGAGAGAGAGAGAGAGAAAGAGAGAGATACTGGGGATTGAACCCAGGAGCATTCTACCTCTGAGCTATACCCCCAGCCCTATTTTTTATTCTTTATTTTGAAACAGGGTCTCCCTAAGTTGAGGAGGGCCTCACTAAGTAGCTAAGGCTGGCCATGAACCCACAATCCTCCTATATCAGCCTCCCAAGTACTGGGATTACAAGTGGGCACCACCACACCCGGCTATACTATTTTATACAAGGCACTTGAGCATCTACAGATTTTGGCATCCCTGGAGATACCGAGGGGTGACTATACCTCATTTTCTTTCCACCATACCCTTGTTAGACTTTTAGGGGTTCAGTAAAAAAAAATCACTTCTCTGCATCTGAAATGAGGACCAATAGAGAAATAAAATCTAGGAGACAAGTGGGCAGAAATCATTGAGTTTTTCACTGATTAACAGAATATAGCTTCATATTTGTGGTCAAAGGTCTGGTGATAACTCTCTCTGGACTCACTTTCCCAATACAGGCCTCGGTCAGCCCTCCAGGAGGAGTTACCCACTCACCCCAGATTCCTGCCTAGAACTGGGCGGAGCAGGGGAGGAACAGAGGGGACATCCCCAGTGTTGCCTTCTTTTAACAAGTTGGCTCCACCCACTGGGAACTCTGGACCAAAGGCTGTGTGGCTCCAGGTAGGTAACTCACAGACCCTCTGCGGGGGGCGGGGCAAGAGCGTTGCTCCCTCAGTGTTCCCACCACACGGAAACTCGAGGCAAAAGAAACAAAGGTTCCACTTCATAATCTCTAATGAGGGGAAATGTTTCTGCCCACATCATAAGATAGGAAGCCATGTACCTTGACTTGCTAGGATCACCACGATGTCACCCAGGTTTTAGGCAGCAGAGAATTTCAAAACCAAATCTGTCTGGCTGCAAACCCTTGCCTTTAGCCTCCAGTGGCTTGTAAACTCCCAGAGAGAAGCATTACAATAAGAGTTCTGCACTTCCCCAGCAGTGCAAAAATGTCTATTTATCAAAAGACTCATGGCAGGGAGTTTAGTGTCAAGGCCCCAGGTTCTGGTCCACATATGTTGCTTCTTTGTCCTCGTCTCACTGTTGGCCTGTTTCTTTATCAGAACAATGCACCTGGGAGCCAGGAACAATATTGCTGCCCAGGGACCCTTTCCACTCTTCTGCCTCTGAACATTCCTTTGTTGGGCTTATAGATTGAAGCACTTTGTGGTATTTTCTTGAAATTCACCCATGTCCTACCCATACAGAGGGAATGACAGGGCAATGAAGATACTCAATTTAGGGCAAAGTGGGATTAAGGACCAGGGTAGTCCAGGGCATTGGTTTAGTTGTATCTTTTCAAATGACTGTCCTTAAACATTTGTCCAATATGTATTCAGGGGTGGGTGGAGAGAAAGTAGATTTATGTTAGTATAAGTAGTACAGAAAAAGAGATTCACTTATTAATTAATGTCAGGCAGAAGTGGTATCAATATTATTAAAAATACCTACCAAACGTTTCCTACTTTTCTGTGGTCCTTTTATTCTCTTGTTTTCTTTTGCAGTTTGTTCAACTGTACAACTTTCTGGTGGGTAGATTAAGAGATTTTACACTGAGATAATGAAATTCGTTCCTCATTCCCCATAAGCAGCTCTCCTCCATGGAACATAACTTTACAGGACCGTAGACCACCGTGACCTGCCCGCTGCTACGCTTGGCAGGAACATTTTATCCTTATCTTCCACTGGAGGGCGCTGTCTACTTTGGTGGAAGTGAAAACATGCACCATTTCATCAATTTATTCTAGCCTTGTTTCTGCTTTCTTCGTGAACTTGTGCCCTGGGCACTTGACCAGCTGTCCTCTCCTTAATCTGGCTTTTTCTAAAGTCCCACAGGGCAGTCGTGTCAGGGCTCAGTGGAGACCCCACAGGGCTAAGTGCACTGGTTCGAAGATTGCGTGTCACTCTTATGAAAGTGCCTTTTTATTTCAAGAACCAGGGCCTATCCCAGCCTCACCCCGTATGTGCATATTTACTGCACGTCCCAGTCCTGTGACTCAGTTTTCATGGCTGCATTCTTTGCCTTTGATAAAACATAATCTAGGCCTCTCTCGAGCCACCTGCTGCTGAGGTCCTGCCTTCCAACTTTGCGGCAGGATCTCCCAAGTTGTCAGCCCAGAGCTTCGGCACGGAGCCTCCCCAGCTTGCAAAGGCATTGCCTGACCATCCTGTGGAGATGTACCTTCTGATTCCCTAGGCCTTGGCGGTGGGGCCCGAGACTCCACATTGCTAACGAGCCCCGAGAGATGACGCTCCTGGTTGGCGTACCATAGGCCGAATCACAGGACTCGGCCTCTTTGGTTCCAGCCAGGAGTTTTCCCATTGGGTTTTCAATATGGGGTGGAGTTCTACTCAAGGATGCAGGTTGGTCGGTCCCTTTAGGGCTTTTCCTCTGACTTTGTTCTCGTAAATTCCTCCCGTGGGGCCCTCAGCCTGGTTTCGCCACATCTTCTCTATTCTTGGCTGGGCAACCATGACACAGCGTGCTCATGTTTGTTTCTGCCCATCTGTCCCCTGAATTGTCTTTTGCTGTCAGACAAAATAATTTCTTTTTATTCTCTCTGATTCCTCCTCCTTTTTTATTTTTATTTTTTTTTTCGCGGTACTAGGTATTGAATTTGATTCCCCCTTTTTTTCGTTGAAATACTTACCCAGGATGCAACAAATGATACAGTAATGGCCATGGCAGGTCTCACATGCTCACACGTGCATAAAGTGCCTTTAAGACTCACAGGACATACAGGGAGGGGCTGTGGGCCTGGGCTCCGCGGTGTTCTAACCCTGTCTCTGCTACTTCCCAGCTGGTGGCACTGGGTCAGTCACGTAACCTCTCTGTGTCTGAGTTTCCTCCTTTGGCTAGTGCTGCTTCCTGAGGTCCTCATGGAGATCAGATGAGACAAGGTGAGCGAGGCACTTGGAGTAGGCACTCTATGGGGAAGGTGAATTATTATCCCCATTTTAAAGATGAGGAACCAGAGGCCCAGTGAGGAGAAATGACCTGCACTCAGGACCCCACACCAAGAATGACGGCACGGCGGGGAAGCACTGGGACTCCAGGTCCACTGCTCACCAGGCTTCCACTCCTGGAGTTTTATTACCATCAGTCCACAGCCCTGAGTGTGACTGGTTCCCCCTGCATCCTGCTGATCTTTTGTTCTCTCTTTCCTTCTGATGGAGCACTTCCAGCTGGGGTGATTCATGGATCTGGGACCGCATGGCTCCCATTAATTTCAAGGAAAGTCATAAGGCAAAACCCACATCAATCAAGCCGGCAAATTACTCATCCATCTTTGCAGGTGACGGGTGGATTAAGATGAACATGGAGTGAAGAATAACTATAGAGTAACTATTTAGATTTATGAAAATCGCACAAGAGCTTACAGCAGGTCCCCGAAAGGAAGCCAGCTCTATTTTCCCGGCTCGGTTGAACTTTGGGGATAAGAGATAGGTTGTCACAACAGAAAGCCCTCGGAGCTGGAAGCTCAAGGGTCTGGGACTCCCAGCTTCACCTCTTGCGAGACTGAGGACCTTAAGTAAGCCCTTTAACCCCTTGGGATTTGTCTTCTCGTTTTCTCCTTCAGCCTTCCAACAAACCAAGGAGTTAGTTAACTATCCCCGTTTTACAGATGTGGAAACCGAGGCACATGGAGGTGAAGTGATTTGCCCAAGGTGGCAGGACTACCAAGGGCTAGAGCAGGGTATCTCACCCCTAGATCTGAGCTTGGAAACCTCTGTCCTTCTCCCACCCTATCTCACACAGGACATGGAAAAGCGAGTCAAAAACACTGGGCACCAAGTAGGAGCTTCCCAAACCCTCTCCTGAAACTGAATCTTGAGGCACCAACCCCTGGCGAAGCAATCCCTTATTCTTTATAGTTCCATTGCATCTAGTGGACCCTCAATTAGTAAGAGTTGGGTTGCATTATTCCCCCGTGGAAACGGTTCTGTTTTTATTTAATGATTTGCTTAGATGCATTTTAATATGCGGACCACAATGCTCCTCGTGCGATATCTTCTGGACCGTGAGGCGCAGGCATTCATTATTTTATGAGACGCATATGTCATGCATAGCACAGCCCTTTTCTTAAACCAGCACAACATGCAAATAGAAATTTCATGTAGAATCACATTCAGACAGTCTCAAAGTAGAAACAGATGTCTGAAAAATATGAACGCCAGGCTTATTAAATATTTTATCATCAAATATTTCATACATTTCAAAAATGTCATCTGTGAAAACACAGAAATACCGCCTCAGGAGAACCAAAATATTTAATCACTTTCAAGAAATTCTTAAAAATAAGTCTTCACCTCAGAACTATTCCAGGCAGAGAACAAATTTCCAGGTGCTGCAAGCTATATTTATTATATTTTCATCAAAATCAGTAACCTCGTTGAAGGAGATACAGTAATCAGTAAGGTCATTATTAGGCAAGATAATGACTTCTGAATGAATTCTCTCATTAATCTCATTACAAAATGGTAATGGTACCTGACTAATCACGCCGGAGGGGAGAGCTGTGTTGAATCAGAGGAAAATTAAGGCTGTAATCACAGAGCCGCTCTTGCCTTTTCTTCACCAGAGTCTCGCCCGGGGCCTGGGGAGCCACTGGCTCCAGGTTCCTCTGACCTGGTGGACTGCTGAGCTGAAGGCTGAGACACTCCATGTGACAAGGGGCGGTGTGAAGAGCCCTGGACAGCTGCATCCAGGAACACGGGGCTCTTCCCACTCCTGCCCCCACTTTCTGGGTGCCCTTGGACAGGTCATGCCTGTCCCTGGACTCCAATCGCCTGACTCTGTTCCCGGCTCCCACCCGTGCCCCTTTGTGGAGCCCAGAGTCTATTGGAACCCTTAAGCACAAGGCGGTTTACATCACTCCCCGATGGCTGCCCATCTCACCCAGAAGAGGCGCCAGGTGAGTGGACCTCGCGGCCTCTGGGATCCGCCTCCGGACTCTCTTGCTTGCTTTGCTTTGGTCGCACTGACCTCCCCGCTGCTCCTTGGTCACGCCCGGTGTGTCCACGCTGTCCCCTCTGCCGGGATCACCCCTGCACACATACACTCCGTGCATCTGCACGACGCGCCCCTCACAGGCCACTCCTCAGTAGCGCCTTCCTGACCACCATATTGAACTCTGCAAGGTCTCCACCAGCACTCCGCCCACGGGTTCCTTCTCCACATCTTTGTTACTCACCATGTGACTTATTATATTTCTCATCTGCTTCCCTCCGCCCTTCCCCCTCTGGAATGGAAGCTCAAGGGCTAGGACCTTCGTAGAGTCAGTAGAGTCATCTGTGTGCTCGGCACGTGGCAGATGTGCAGTGACGCGGACGAATGTGGCATTTATCACATGCCTCTGGGTTCCCAGTGTTGCTGGACGTGAAGGGAGGAGCCCCAGTGTGGGGGACGGATGGCCAGCGATGACCGAGTGCACGCTCACGGCCTTGAGGCTCCACTTGTGCTGAGGCCGGCTTTGCTTATCCATCCTGTTAGAACCTAGAGGACCAGTATGTCCCTCGATTTCCATGAGACTGGGCCTGAGAACCCACATGCTAAGTCTCTTTCATATGGAGCCAAATCAAGCCTCAGAATCTTTCTCAACACAGTGCCCGAACTTCCCAACTTAAGGGAGCTCACCCAGGACATAAAACTGTGATACTTGATCTAGAACCTGGGGATGGATCAATGATTGAAAGACATTAGCATTAAGAAAAACATTTTGCTGGAAGCAAAGATGGAGTCATTTTCCCTGGTGGGTGGGGGACAGTGAGTTTCTCCTCGCTGTTCAAGAAGAAGCTTCTCTTCCTTCCTTCCCTCCCCAGATGGCTGAGGCGGCAAAGAAAGCATCTGTGTCTCCTTGATCTCTGGTGGGCGCATTTCGAGTGGCGAGAGTTCAGGCCTGCAGTTATATCTGATGGGGCACTCTAACAGTCAAGGACTGATTTATGCTCAAGAACAGAAGGAACAAGGCACTTCAGTACAGGCGACGGGGCCCCGAAACGCTTCCTGGTGGCTGCCGGGAAGTTCCGCCATTTTCCCCTGCTTGCTGGGTTTCAGCTTCAGTGGCTCTTGCTGATTGTAAATCCCTTACGTTTTGGCTCAGATACTATTTAATCTCCAGTTTCAGGGATTCACCCTGTAGCCCTCACGCTGTAGGTGAGCTTATACGCCAGCACTCTCACCTGCGCTCCCTGCTGGGGCAGAGGGAGCTTCTCTCTCTCCTACATGATACACAGAAGGAACTGGGCTCTCTCTACCCAATTATACCACACTAGAGTTCCTTGCAGCTTCCCGTATTGATGAAGGGGTTCCCAGGAAGGTGTTTTCCATTGGCTTTGAGAGGGTGTGAGGGGCACTTGGGCCAGATACTTGCAATCCCTTCTACCAACTGTTCCTGTCGGAGCACTACCCCAGGATTTTCATTCTAAAGGAGAAGCCAGAACACTTGAGCAGCTCCTTGGACTATCTCCTTGACTCTCTTCTTCTCTCCTTTCTTTCCCCTCTGATGGAAACTTACCTTATCCATATATCCCAAATCCCATAATCAGAGACCACTAGGCTCTATCCTTAACAGTAAAAATATGTTTAGAATCCTCAGAACTTTAATCTTTCTCAATAAAGCCATTAGCATTAAGAAAAACATTTTGTTGGAAGCAAAAATGGTGTAGCTTTCCCCGGGGGGCGGGGAATAGTGAGTTTCTCCTCGCTCTTCAAGAAGAGACCACTGTTTTACAACTGCCTCACAATCCTAGTTTGATGGGAGGTGGGTGGGATAGTGACTTTTTTTTTTTTTTTAATCTAGACATTACGTACTCATATCTCTCTTTGAAGGAATAGAGGTCATTGATTTAATAGATGGGGAGCCACAGGACAACATAACTCACGGGGAAGGAAAAACACACGACTTTCTATCTTTGAAACATTATCTTTCAAGCCAGGCGTGGTGGTGCATGCTTGTAATCCCAGCATTTTGGAGGCTGAGACCGGAGGATCCAGGTTCTCGGCCAGCCTCAGCTACCTAGTGAGGCCCTCTGCAACTTAGTGAGACCCTGTTTCAAAATAAAGAATAAAAAAAATAGGACTGGGGGTGTAGTCGGAGGTAGAATGCCCCTGAGTTCAATCCCCAGTACTGCAAAAAAAACCCAAAACATTATCTTTCTATAGAGTAACCAGAATACACACAATAGGTTATTATAGCATTATTTTAAACTAGAATAAAATTGGAAGGAAATTGAATGTCCAACAACAGGGGATTAAAGTTGTGAGTTTAAATGATATCATAGAAGATTGTTCACTTACATGGGTAAAATGTTACATATTTTAGGTGAAGAAAGCCCAATACCAAACAGCATACACAATACGATTACATTCTGTAAAGAAAAAATATGTAACTGTCTACCTCTGGATGGTAACATGATGAGTGATTTTTTATTTTCTAGTTTAGTTTTTTTTTTTTTGGTTGGAAATCAATGATTAATAAATGCTCTGTTTGGTTTTTGGAGGAGAAAACACAGGTGCTTCCCATGGGGACAGCAAGAGCACAATGGCAAGAGGATGTAGTGGCCACTTTGGCTTCTCCAAGTCTGTACGATTCTAGTTCTTTTTTTTTTTTTTGCGGTACTGGGGATTGAACTCAGCGGCATTCTACCTCTGAGCTACACCCCCAGCCCTATTTTTTATTCTTTTTTTATTTTGAAACAGGTTCTCATTAAGTTGCTGAATGCCTCACTAGGTAGCTGAGGCTGGCCATGAACCCAGATCCTCTAGTCTCAGCCTCCCAAATGCTGGGATTACAAACGTGCGCCACCACGCCCAGCTACAATTCTAGTTCTTGATATGCCCACCCTTGGCACCTGGCCCAGTGGTGTGGCGAGAGGGTGGAAGTGTCCTCTCCAGGCTTGGTGGCTCCCCAGGCCCTTGGACGACGGCCACTGTTCCAACCAGCACAGAAAGTGCTCACTCCCCATGAAGCTTTCCCGCCATAGAAACACTCCAATTTATTAACAGCCGCGGTGCCAAGAGAGCTTTCTGCCTGTGCTCAAACCCTGAGTACCCCGGAGCTTCAATCTTTTATGAAACAGCTTTTCATTTTTTGCCTCTCCACTAAGGGCTTTTACAAGCCACTGCGTGGTTCTTTGTGCATCAATTTTTAATCTTGTTAAGGTTTTATTTTCCACTTGACCAATGCTCGGTTCATAAATAACACATCAAAAAATTTTGCTCCAATTCCTTCTGTAGGTTTTGTTTGTTTGTGTTTATTTTTAAATGGTCTCCTATTGCGGAGGAAGAAAGCGGTGCACACGTCACTGTCTGCCCACGTCCTCCCATTGTGTGCAAACCTTCCGTGGCTCCTATTGCCAACCAGAGGTAGCCCACACCCCTCGGCCTGGCACTTGGGCCCGCTATGACGTGGTGCAAACATCCTAGCTAGACAGGTCCTCTCCTCATTCTTCCAACACAGCCCAGAAGCCAGGAACAGCTGCAGTTCCAGAACTTTCCAGTCGTCTTGCTTCTGCTTATCCCTTGTCCTCTATTGAGAGTACTTGGGAAAAAACCTGGAGTGATTTTTATTTATTTACCGTGTTTCTATCTGGTTGTCTCTGAGTTATGTTCATGTTTCTGACTTGCTGATTTTGCTTTGTTCCTATGTAGGGGTGGCTGCGCCTCAATCCACTCTGGACTTGAGCTCAGACGGCTCTCTGCTTGAATAATACCCTGCGGTACTGCTCAAGAATTGGTGTTCTTTGCTCATGAAGTACAGAGAGTAATGCCCACCTAACAGGTGAGTAGTGATAATTAAGTACAATTGCATGTGTCCAAGTGCTGAACAACGGGCCTGGCGTATAGTAGGACTTCAATAATCGTGAAGTCTGAGTCTTAGCAGCGTTTGTGTATCCAGCTGCTCAGG
>PVLC010014729.1:5960-30080 GCA_004027655.1 Graphiurus murinus
TGGGGATTGAACTCAGGGGCATTCTACCTCCGAGCTACACCCCCAGCCCTATTTTTTATTCTTTATTTTGAAACCGAGTCTCACTAAGTTGCGGAGTGCCTCACTAGGTAGCTGAGGCTGGCCGCGAACCCGGATCCTCCGGTCTCAGCCTCCCGAATGCTGGGATTACAAGCGTGCGCCACCACGCCCGGCTAAGGAGGACTTTTAAATAACTGAACAAAGAGCCAGGCATGGTGGCCCATGGCCTGTAATCTCAGTACTTGGGGGACTGAGGTAGAAGAATCTCAGATTCAAGGACAGCATGTTTGCAAAACTTTGTTTAAAAAAAAATATTAAGGCTGGGGCTGTAGCTCAGTGATAGGGTGCTCCTGGATTCAATCCCCAGTGCCACAAAAAGCAAACAGACCAAACCCCAAAAAACAAAAACAAGAAAACCTAACCAAAGGAACACATAGTTGACTGATCAGACAGTAGTAGCAGGATAGGTTACAGGACAGGCATGGATTCTGTTCTCACGGGGCTTCCCTGGAAAGGGAAGAAGTAGATCTTTGCTCCATGCCCAATGCCAGACTGAGGTGTATTTCCTGACCTTCCAATTGGAATCTACTGTTAGCAAATGCACTGGATCTAAGATCCCCTGAGGCCAGGCGTGATGGCACATGCTTGTAATCCCAGCATTTGGGAGGCTGAGACCAGAGGATCCGGGTTCGCAGCCAACCTCAGCTACCTAGTGAGGCATTCCGAAACTTAGTGAAACCCTGTTTCAAAATAAAGAATAAAAAATAGGGCTGGGGGTGTAGCTCAGAGGTAGAATGCCCCTGAGTTCAATCCCTAGTACCACGAAAAAAAAAAAAAAAAAAAAGAACCCCTGAGATCCAGCCCCAGCTCAGCTCGGCCCACTAACCTTTTGCGCTGGTGGCATGGAATTTCCGTGCTTGGTTCTGGTTTGGGTTGGCACGCTCCCCAGCTTGCCAAACCTCCAGACAGGGCTATAATTCCACTTTCCTCATTTCTACAAAAGGTCAAGTTTTCTAAAGCTATTAGTGGATCAACTGGAATCTGCCTAGTTGGAGAAGGTGCACAGAAACTGGGGGACATTGCAGAGCCTTCTTCCGACTCCCCCAGATCTCCTCCCCTCCACCCAGCCCCATCAGGATCTGGTATTCTGTCTTCAGTCAGTGCTTCCCATGACAGCTGAAAATTACCTGTGACTCACACAAGTGGGTTAAGCTGCTCAGTCCCAGACAGGAATGTGGGGCCTTGCCAGTTGACATTTTGGGGTCACAGGAAAAGAGACAGCAAGCAGGAAGTCTCCTGTGGGCTAGAGTCGGGAGCTGCACAGGCACCCCAGGAACATTCCAGAGTGCAGTACTGGAGAGAGGCGTGTGAGGAACCATCTGGCTGACTTCCCTGTGGTCAGAAGCGGGCGGTGATTTTACCCTGCCTCCTCTGCCCGAACACTCCTGACATTGGAATCTCATCAAATGGCTACCGTATTTGCTTTTCATCCAGGGAAACAAAGAAGAGAGATTTATTTTCCTGCCACTTTTGCTGAGTGGAATCTCTGATTCTACTTACTGGTCATACCTTAGACACTCAGGGCTGGTTAGGACTTTAAACCCTGAGCATACAGGACTTTAGCTTTACTGAATCCTTTCCCACATCCTGAGCCTAAGTTCAGTCTTCATCCCCTCCTGCCTCCCAAAGTCCCTTCGATCTCTGATGAGTTCTGCAGCCTGCTAATATTCCACCCACAAATTGCAATTTCAGCTGACCTTCCCTAAAACTTGAGCATTCTTACCAACTATCTTGGGTTTCCTCACAATCTGGCTATCTTCTCATCTGCATGCCTTTCTGGAATAATTATGAGTGGTACAAAAAAAAAAAAAAAAAAAAGAGACCTCTAATTTCCAAGGCCACAACATAAACTCAGCCCTGCCAGGAACATCACGGAAAAAGTTTTAGTGGGGCATGGTGGTGCACACTTATAGTCCCAGTACTTGGAAGGTTGAGACAGGAGGATCACAGGTTTGCAACCAACCTCAGCAACTTAGCGAGGCCCTCTGCAACTTAGTGAGACCCTGTTTCAAAATAAAAAAGAATAAAAATAGGACTGGGGATGTAGCTCTGAGGTTGAATGCCCCTGGGTTTCATTACCAGTAACACACACACACACACGAAAAGAAAAAGAAAAAGTCAGTTTTACCGTTTTTATACCTAATTCTAACCTTCCAGGTGTTTCAGATAGTTTCTTGGAAACTATCTTTGTTCTGGTTTTTGGTTCTTGTTGTTTGCTTTGTTTTGGTTTCAGTTTTTTTACTTTCCTCATAACTGAAATTGGAGTGAGGACCAAGAAAGGGGATTGTAGCCAGGTACAGTGGCACATGCTTATAATCACAGAACTTGGGAGGCTGAGGCAGGAAGATCCCAGTTCAAGGCCAGCCTCAGCAACTTAGGTACTGTTTCCAATAAAAAACTTAAAAGGGCTGGAAGTATGGCTTGGAGGTGGAACGCCTTTGGGTTCAATCCTCAATATAAAAAAGGAGGGGATCGTAAATAAGAGTGACTAAGCAACAACAGCAGCAACAACACACACACACACACACACAGCTTGCATTTTCCATTTCTGATCTCCCCCATCGGGAAGTAGAGACCACTCTCAGGTGAGTAACTTCCCAGATAGCTGTGCGTCGTGGGAACATTTTCAAGGGTCATTAGAGACTGTCCAGCGGAGGTATGGGGGACGGTCTTCCATTTTGGTTTTCTTTCCGAATTTCTGTCCAGAGAGCATCCTGTTCTGTTACATACATACCTACTGCCGTCTCCAAATTGCTAGGTTGAGCACCGTATTCAAGTGCCGGGCATTGGGTTAGAAATAGAAAATGAGCTGGCAGGGCTCAGGCCCCCGCCTGTGACTGGGGCTCTGGCTGAGTCCTCCCCCAAGCTCAGCAACTGTCTCTCCTTCTCCCCTTCCAGAACTCGCAGGCTTACCTCCTACCTGGTCAGCTGTTGTCGAGTGCACCCTTAATCCTTGCACCCATCTTAGAAGCCCCTCTTTCTTTTCTGGAACACTAGGCAAGAAGCTGACCTCATCCCTCCCTCCTGCCCCACTTGGGTCCCTGGAAAAGGCCGGCACCCCCTGGGGCCTGTGGGAGGGAGACTGCAGCCCAGGACCGCCCCAGCCCCTGAGGGAGGGACAAATGGGGCTGGAGCTGCCTTCCCAGGCTATATTTAGGAGCTGTTTCCCTACTTATAGGAAACAGCGGCCCACTCTGCTATAATTATGACTGAAGAGTCACTTTCTTTCAAAAACTATTTTCAGGTGTTTACGACTTTCATTAAAAAGGAAAAAGAAAAAGCTGCCTAAGGGAAGGCAGTCCCCAGAGCTTTCTCAGCCTCCTGGGGGTGGTTTGGTAAAATTCCATTCTGCTATCTTGTGTTACCTGAGGACAGGAATTGGCTGGGACTTTAGGGACCTCAGTGACTGAAAAGTCTGGTTTTTGTCACCTAGACTATCCTTGAAGATTTGAGTAGGGGTCTGGGTATGGTGGCTCACACTTGTAATCTCAGTACTTGGGAGGCTGAGATAGGTAGATCAGGTTCCAGGCCAGCCTCAGCAACTTAGAGCTAGGGGTGTGGGGGTGTAGCTCAGAAGTAGAGCACCCTCTGGGTTCAGTACAAAAAAAAAAAAAAAAGAGTAGGGGCTTGTGGGAGGTACTTGGGAGGCAGGATTCTGGCTCCTGTGCTGCCTCCCAGCTCCTCTCCTTTGCCATCATACCATCCAGGTGACTTCACACAGAGCCTCACGGCCCAGGTTCAAATCTCAGGTGGCCAGTGGCGGAACCTACTTATCACTTGTATGAACTTAGGTGAGTTCTTCAACGCTCAGGCCTCAGTTTTACCATGTGTAAAATGGAGACAATAGCAGTCCCTACCTCATAAGATTGCTGTGGGGATTTGATGAGCTAAACATGAACAGTGTGCAGGATGGCGATTTGCACTTACTGCATATGTATCACTGTGATTATGTTCTTTTTTTTTTTTTTCTTTCCCTGCTTGAAAAATGAGGAAATGCTATCAATTGTTATACTGCCCTAGGGACGGGAAGGACAGCCATTGTGTGCCAGATACCCATGGAAAATGATGCTTTGAGGAGACAGAGAGGAAGAACTTGCCCCCCCCCCCCTCTGGGAGAGGAAGACAGACTCCTTATAAGGAGTCCCACAAGCCGAGCATGGTGGCGCACGCTTGTAATCCCAGCATTTGGGAGGCTGAAACTGGAGGATCCGGGTTCGAGGCCAGCCTCAGCTACCTAGTGAGGCACTCTGCAACTTAGTGAGACTCTGTTTCAAAATAAAAAGAATAAAAAATAGGGCTGGGGGTATAGCTTGGAGGTAGAATGCCCCTGAGTTCAATTCCCAGTAACACACACACACACACACACACACACACACACACACACACACAGAGTCCCACAACCCACAAAGGGAAAAGAGCTGGGGATGTAACTCAGTGGTTGAGTGCTTGCCTAGGATGTGCAAGGTCCTGGATTCCAGGACCCAGTATTGAAAAAAAATTAAATTAAAAATAAATTTAAGCCAGGCATGGTGGCACACACTTGTAATCCCAGCATTTGGGAGGCTGAGACAGGAGGATCCAGGTTCGCGGCCAGCCTCAGCTACTTAGTGAGGCATTCTGCAACTTAGTGAGATCCTGTTTCAAAATAAAGAATAAAAAAATAGGGCTGGGGGTATAGCTCGGAGGTAGAATGCCTCTGAGTTCAATCCCCAGTACCGAAAAAAAAAAAAAAAAAAAATTAAAATTTAAAGTGTGGATGAACCCATACTCCATTTCATTTTCCTGCTTGAGGGATGTCACTACACAGAGAGGCCTGTGAGAGGCAGGGGAACATGTCACCCCTTCTCCACCTAAAGCAGTGTCCCAGCTCAGCTTGGGGGTCAAGTAAAACTGTGACAGATCATGCAGGCCTCTGACACACTTGGTCTTGATCTTTGGGTTCCAGCTCCTTGTCCCCTTGTCCCCTCTGGCAGTCCTCTCTCTCCAGGCCTCTTGTCTGGCATAGGGTGTGAAAGAGGAACCGGAGGACAGACTGGACTTGGCCCTGCAGATTGAGACTTTGGTGAAGGTCACTTGAGCAGCTGATGGCCTCCTGTCATTGGCCCAAAGTCTGCCTGAGGGGATTCTGGCTCCACCTCCAGCCCTGTCCTCCTGTCCCCGCCCAGCCCAGGCCCCGGGGACCCTGGTGCCACCCCTGGTGTGGATGTGCCACGGCCATGACCGTTGTGCTTCCTTGAACCAACTCGTGCTAGGCTTTCATAATCAGAATCCTCCTGCCTTTACTTTGTCCACCTACATCCTACCTGCCCTGTCCAGGTCCACCTCAGCCTTCCTCCTCCAAGAGCCTCCCGACCACGCCACCCACACCAGTCTCACTGTCCTGTCTCCTGGTCACCTGCCCCACTCATTTGGAAATTAGCTGTGTACTTAATTATAGTCTCAAAAGTATTTGGGCACCTGCGTGGTTGCAAGGCTCTTGGGGTGGAGGTTAGGAAATTGATAAAAGTAAAGGACAGCATCTTCTATCGAGAAACTGAAAATCTGGGCTGGGGATGTAGCTCAGCGGTAGGGTGACAACCTGAACTCAATCCCCAGGACTGCAAAATGAAAAAGGGAAAGCTTAAAACCACTCGCCTAGCAGGGTGTGGTGGCGCACACTTGTAATCCCAGTACTTGGGAGGCTGAGACAGGAGGATCACAGGTTTGTGGCCAGCCTCAGCTATTTAGTGAGGCCCTCCACAACTTGGTGATACCCTGTTTTAAAATAAGGAATTAAAAATAGGGCTGAAAGTAGTCAGAGGTAGGATGGCCCTGAGTTCAATCCCCATTACCGAAAAACAATAACAACAAACAAACAACAACAAAAACCACTTCCCTAGTATGCATGAGGCCCTGGGTTCAATTCCCAACGCTGGAAAAAACAAAACAAAACAAAACAAAACAAAAAACCTTAAAAACAAATCTAAAGGATTGGTTGGGAAAATTCCCTGTTGCTATTTCTTTTCCTCCTCCTTCTCATCCTCTTCTTCCTTGTTTTTATGTTTTTGTGGTACTAGGAACTAAACCCAGTGCCCTCTACCACTAAGGTACATCCCTAGCCCTTTTTGTTTTCCATTTTGAGACAAGGTCTCTCTACATGGCCCAGGCTGGCTTTGAACCTGTGATCCTCCTGCCTTAGCTTCCTGAATTGCTGGGATTACCAGCATATGCCACCATGCTTTCAGGTTGAATGTTATTATTTAACTCAATAATAATAAAGAGTTCATAGCTATGGGTGCTTGCTAGAGGGTAGTACTGTATTCAGCATTTTATACAAATTATTTAAGTTTTAACAGTACCCCTGTAGGACAAATACTATGATTGTTCCTATTTTAGAAATAAGGAAACTAAAGTGCAAAAAGGTTAAGTAATTCCCCAATGTCAGCTACTGAGTAAGCCAGTATTTGAACCAGGAAGCCTGACTCTATTGTTCTTACTCTAACCATAGTGTGGTATTTCTCCCGGGTTTCACTTTTTCTGGAATGAAACTTTTTTCTTTTTTTTTACATTCTACCTCTGAGTTACACCTTACAGTCTATTATTATTATTATTATTATTATTATTATTATTATTATTATTTGTGTGTGGGGGGTACTGGGGATAGAACCCAGGGCATTCTACCTCCAAGCTACACCCCCAGCCCTATTTTTATTCTTTTTATTTTGAAACAGGGTCTCACTAAGTTGCAGAGGGCCTCACTAAGTAGCTGAGCTGAACGCAAACCCGCATCCTCCTGTCTCAACCTCCCAAGTACTGGGATTACAAGCGTGTGCCACCACACCTGGCTATTATTTTTTAAAAAATTAGAAATAAGGTCTCACTAAGTTGCTAAGAGCCTTGCTAAATTGCTGAGGCTGTCCTTGAACCTGTGATTCTCCTGTCTCAGCCTCCCAAGTACTGGAGTTATAGGCATGCCCAACCACATCCAGCTTGGAATGAAACTGTTTGAAGGCAGGCCGACTGGTTCATCATTGCAGAGGGCCCTGCAGCACTAAATGCTCTGACCTTTGTAGTTAGGAGGCCTTTGCAGGTAGGAGGTACTCCAGCAATGTTCAGGGATGCCTTGATTAGCCGGCCCTGCAGCAGAGAAGGGATTGCCCAAGGTTTTTAAGTATGGGTAAAGGAATTAGGAAAAGAGAGGCTGGGGAAGTAGCTCAGTAGTAGAGCATACAATTGGCATGTGGGAGGCCCTGGACTCAATACCTAGTGCGTGCACATAAACACACATTCACACATACACATACACACACGCATACAAGAACAAGTATCTGGGGCCCAAATACCCCCAAGCACTAACTCTTATCTTACACTGCCTCCTTGCTAACCTAGCTCTTACTGCAAGTCTAGGCCAAGGTTGCCACTAAGGCAGCCAGACAGATATTAGGAGGGTTTTATACAAATATCTATTCTTGGTAGACAGAGATCCAGTAGGAACAGGCCCAGGGACCTCAGTGACTTCAGATTCACGCCTACCAGGACCACTGAGTCCAAAACATTGCCTGGAACTTGGACTTTATTTCCCATTTTGAGGACAAAGTCATCCATCTCTCAGTATTTCCCATGATATCTGCCAATTAGTGATGTATTTCTGAGAACAACGGGGCACTTGGAGCAAGAAAATAGCAATTCCCATTCAAAGGGACAGACGCTCCTAAATTTAATGAAATTCTTGGAACCTAGCCACTCACCTATGGTATCCATTTCTTTCATGTTTGTTTGTCTGTTTGATTTATTTATTTATTTCGTGGTACTAGGAATTGAACCCAGAGGTATTCTACCTCCAAACTACTCAACCATCCCGATTTTATACCTTTTTTGGAAACAAGGTCTCACTAGGTTGCTGAAAGCCTCACTAAGCTGCTGAGGCTGGCTTCAAACCTGTGCTCTTCCTGTCTCAGCCTCCTGAGTACTGGGATTACAGGTGTACACCACTGTGCTTGGTTTCTTTCATATTTATTGGTTGCCTAGTTGGTAAAAGAAGTTATGTAAGCACAAAAATAATGAAGTAGAACAAAAAAGTCCTGACTTCCAACCCCTCCAGCAGCTTAAAATCTAATGTAGGAGACAAAATAAGAGATTTTGTTTGTTTACTTTGGTTGTGCTGAGGATGGAACCCAGCGCCTCATGCATACTAGACAAGTGCACTACCACGAAGCCCTTGATCCTACTACACTCAGCTACTAAATGAACATTAGATAATGACTATCTCATCAACCATTTATTAATTGCCTACCTGTTGCCTCTGACTAATAAGTGTTTTGGTAGACATAATGCCTTTTAATCTTTACCACGATTCTGGATGTAGTATCAATTTTGTGTGTGTGTGTAACTGGGAATTGAACCTAGGGTCATTCTACCTCCCCAGCCCTATTTTAATTTTATTTCTTCTTATTATTATTATTTTTTTATTTTATTTTTTTGTGGTACTGAGGATGGAACCTGGGGGCATTCTACCTCTGAGATACAGCCCCAGTCCTATTTTTTATTCTTTATTTTGAAACAGGGTCTCACTAAGTTGTGGAGGGCCTCAGTAAGCAGCTGAGGCTGGCCGCGAACCTAGATCCTCCAATCTCAGCCTCCCAAATGCTGGGATTACAAGTGTGTGCCACCATGCCTGGTTTATTTCTTATTTTGAAACAGGGTCTCACTAAGATACCACATTCTGGCCCTAAACCTGCTATCTTCCTGTTTCAGCCTCCCAAGTACTGGGATTACAGGTGTAGGCCATGATGCTCAGCCAGCCCCTCAATTTCAAAAATCAATTTATATTTGGGCACGGTGGCACATGCTTGTAATCACAGTACTTGGGAGGCTGTTTGGCTGTTTCAAAACAAAACAAAAAAACCAGACTGGGGGTGTATCTCAGAGGTAGAGTGCCCCTAAGTTCAATTCCCAGTATGATTAAAAAAAAAAAAAAAAAAAAATCAAGGGCCTAGTGGTGTAGCTCAGTGGTAGAGCACTAGCCTGGCTTGAACAAACTGTAGGTTTGATCCTTAGCTCCAAACCAAACAAAACAATACTTAAGGAGAGAGGCTTGAATGTGTGGAAGTGTTCATAGCTTTACACAACCGGTAAAGACAGCTAGACACCCATTGGCTTTGGGTCTTTGAAAGCTGAGAAAGAATTGAACCCAGCAGGGTAAGTTTATAGAGAACGGTGAGTCATTTGCCCAATACATTACAGAGGAAAAGGATGGGACGGAGAGTGCAGGGTGGGGGAGAGGAAGGGCTGTAATAGCAATGAATTTCATTTTTTGAAATATTGCCCAACATCCTGGTATTTGGGGAATTTACCTCCCTGGCCTGGTAGCCTGGACCACGTGTCACTGGTGGATCTGTTGGTCTTCCCCTGACCCCTCCGGACCTATGGCTTGCTCACTGGGTTTGAATCCAGTTCAGGAGTGAAAGCTCCAAGGTGGGAAATAACCCCTGGGCTTTTAGATGCAGGCTTTGGACAAGAAAAGTGAGGTTTTGTGTGCATGGGAATGAACCTGGCCTGGTTTGGGTTTGGGCTGGTTCATTCAGGGACTATGGCACTGGCACTAAGAGGCGGAGCGTGCTGTCTCTGTAGGTTGAGGCACCTGAGGTGGAAGGACGTGGCTGGCTGGATTGGAAGGACGTGGCTGGCTGGAGGAGGAGGGAGCCCAGAGATCCTGTTTGGAGATGGAGCAGTTCCATGTCAAGGACCACCAGTCTGCAGGCCCACCTTTCCCAGGATAGAAACTTGCAAAAATTGCATTGTTAGAAGAGATTCCTGTCCATTTATGTATGTAGTATATATGTACATATGTATGTATGTATGTAATTTTTACTTATTTATTTTTGCACTGGGGATTGAACCTAGGGGCATTCTACCTCCAAGCTACTCCCCCCAGCCCTTTTTACTTTTTTTTTTTGAGGAACTGGGGATTGAACTCAGGGGCATTCTACCTCCGAGCTATACCCCCAGCCCTATTTTTTACTTTATTTTGAAACCAAGTCTCACTAAGTTGCCGAGTGCCTCACTAGGTAGCTGAGGCTGGCCGAGAACCCGGATCCTCTAGTCTCAGACTCCCAAGTACTGGGATTACAGGCATACACCACCACACCTGGCTTGGTAAATTTAAACGTATTGAAAGCAACCCACTGTAGTGCAGAATTTCTTAACTTGGGGTTTATAAATCCCCCTGGAGGTCCATGTGGATTCGAGGGTGGTGAATCTGCTGAACTGCGTAGAAATCACCCACATGTGTGCATGGAAGGCTGCATTCATTCTTCGGGGAAGGGGGAGGGTCCACAACCGCGAACAGATTCTGAAAGGGTCTGTGACCTCCTGAATAGTTCAAACAAAACAACATATTTTTCTAGAGGAGGAAGGTGGGAACTGGGTGTCAGGGGAATTTGGAGGACATTCCAACTCCTCCCACTTCCCATGTGCCAGTGAACATGTATGCACTTGGAAACAATGACAAACAGGGACGTGACTGGCCCCTTTTAGAAAAGACCTTTAAGTAGACAGAACCCCGAGGATTTCTCAGGTTGTTTTTGTTTTTGTTTTTGTTTTTGTTTTTTGTCTTTCCCTATTTAGGTAGCATTAGTCTCTCACCTGTCTTCACTGCTATGGGAAAGCTA
Source organism: Graphiurus murinus (assembly GCA_004027655.1). Classification (NCBI taxonomy): domain Eukaryota; kingdom Metazoa; phylum Chordata; class Mammalia; order Rodentia; family Gliridae; genus Graphiurus; species Graphiurus murinus. The sequence goes on from PVLC010014729.1 coordinate 16,688, forward strand.
CTCTAGTTGCTGCTATTTGTTCAAGAAGGGGACTGAGGCTCAAAGAGGAGGCTTGCTTGTTTGTGGAGTTGGAATTAGGAGCCCTGGTCCAGGAAAGGTGGAGTGTGTCCTTCATGTGACCTAGCGGAAGCCAAACTTTTCATTTTTCATGTATCTTATTTATTTATTTATTTATTTGCAGTACGGGATTGAACCCAGGGGCATTCTTCTTCCGAGCTACACCCCCAGCCCTATTTTTTAAATTTTGAAACAGGGTCTCACTAAGTTGCAGAGGGCCTCACTAAGTAACTGAGGCTGGCTGTGAACTCAGAGCCTCCTGTCCCAGCCTCCCAAGTACTGAGATTACAAGCGTCTGCCACCACACCTGGCTTCAAGTATCTCTTTTAAAACTTCAAGCCAGGTGTGGTGGTACACATCTGTAATCCCAGTACTTGGGAGGCTAAGACAGGAGGATCACAGGTTCTCAGCCAGCCTCAGCTACTTAGTGAGGCCCTCAGCAATTTAGTGAGACCCTGTTTCAAAATAAAAAGGGATGGAGGTGTAGCTCAGAGATAGAATGCCCCTGAATTTAACTCCCAGTTCCACAAAACAAAACGCAAACAAAACACAACGTCAATACCACTTTTTGATTCCTCCAAGTAATTGTAACTGTGAGTATCTACAGATGAAAAACTGCATGCTGATAAAAAAAAAATCTCTGAGCATTTGATTTTTTTTTTTTTTTTATGGTATTGGGGGTGGAACCCAGGGGCATTCTACCTCCAAGCTACACCCCCTAGCCCTATCTTATTCTTTATTTGAACAGGGTCTCACTAAGTTGTGGAGGCTCTCACAAGTTGCTGAGGCTGTCCTTGAACCTGCAATCCTCCTGTCTCAGCCTCCCAAGTACTGGGCTTACAAGTGTGTGGTCCACATCTGGCTTGTCTCTGAGCATTTGAAAAGGAGCACAGTATCTGCAAGTGAGGTGCATTTCTTTTTTGGTCTGTAGGCAATGTTTGGGGTACATCTGGTTTTGGAGACCCCCATCTATAACTGAGGGCCCCCTCCTCTTTCCACTGGTCTAGTTTAAGCTCTTCACTTGATTGATGAGGAAACGGTGGCCTAGCAAGGTGGAGCTCTTAGTGAGGCAGAGTGGAATCCGTTCCAGAGCCTGGGCTCTTAAGCACCTCCTGGGCTCTTGCAGGGCGCGCAGCACACAGCTGTGGAGCGACATCCAGTTCCCCACGGTGCCTCCTGCACACTCCTCTCAGTTAGAGATGTCCAAGGGCACCTGAGGGAAGGAAGGACTCGCCAGGCTTGCCTGAGCTGCTAAGCAATCAGACGAGAGAACCAACCAGGCAGCACTCGGGCTCCGGGGACAACTGGAACCCGAAGCACTGTGTGGCTGCCCGAGCTGAGGGTGTGAGCCCCAGGGCGAGCACCACCCCAGGTCGCCCTTTCTACGACCTGACCTGGGAGGGAAGAATTGTTATTATCTTCACCTTAGAGATGTAGAGAGGCTAAAGACAGTGTTGCACGGTTACTAAAGGCTTCAGAGATAGGATCCAAAATCAAGTCTAAATTCAGACTGGGGAGGCTGAGGCAGGAGGATGGCAAGTTTGAGGCCAGTCTGGGAAACTTAGTAAGACCCTGTCTCAAAATAAAAAATAAAAAGGGCTGGGGGTGTAACTCAGTGGTAGAGTGCCCCTGGATTCAATCTTCAGTAATATAATATAATGCAATATAATATAATATAAATCTAGACCCTGAGATGGTAAACATTATGTAGTACTGCTTTATGTGATGCTCATTGGGCTCAGGATTCCTGGGTTGTCTCCTCCTCCTCCTCTTCCCTCTGAGCTATACCCCCAGATCTATTGTTCTTTCTTTCTTTCTACATTTATTTATTTATTTTGAAACAGCATCTCACTAGGTTACTGAGGGTTTTGCCAAATTGCTGAGGCTATTCTTTTTTTTTTTTTTTTGGTATTGGGGATTGAACTCAGGGCCATTCTACATTCCCAAGCTACACCCTCAGCCCTATTTTTTTATTCTTTATTTTGAAACAAAGTCTCACTAAGTTGTGGAGAGCCTCACTAGGTAGCTGAGGCTGGCCGAGAATCTGGATCCTCCAGTCTCAGCCTCCCAAGTACTGGGATTACAAGCGTGCGCCACCATGCCCAGCTCTGAGGCTATTCTTGAACCTGAAATCCTCCTTTCTCAGACCTCCAAGTATTGGGATTATAGGTGTGTGCTACCAAGCCCAGCACCTAGGTCTTCTTTATGACTAAGTTATTTCATAACCCTTTTAACCCAAAGAATCATTCTGAACCCAGTCACAGCTTACCAGTAATGGTGAGCCCTTTTCTTTCCAGGCAACTCCATCTGTTTGTTTTGTTTTGTAGTACTGGGGATTGAACTCAGGGGCATTCTACCTCTGAGCTATACCCCCAGCCCTATTTTTTTATTCTTTATTTTGAAACAGGGTCTCACTAAGTTGCGGAAGGCCTCACTAAGTAGCTGAGGCTGGCCGCGAACCTGGATCCTCCGGTCTCAGCCTCCCAAATGCTGGGATTACAAGCATGTGCCACCACACCTGGCTCTCCATCTGTTTTAAAAATCATCTTTACAATATCTTCTAGGGCTCAGGGAGATTCCACAGGCAAGACTCAACCCTGGGCAGGAAGGGTATTATTTTAAATGCTGATCAGCCTACAAGGGAGGTTGGAAAGGGGGGGATCCCCAACTCCACTCAGGCTATTCTCTATCCTAAAATCCCCCTCCCCAACTCAACCACTAATTGAAGAGCATTGTCCAGCAGCATAGAGAGTTCCCTACTCCAGGAAACCCTCAGAAGCATGTGGGTCCACACTTCCTTTGACCTCCCCCTCCCCTAACTGTAATGGGGATTGAACCCAAGGACACTCTACCACGAAGCTACACCCCAAACCCTTTTGAAATTATATTTTGAGACAGGGCGTTGTTAAGTTGTCTAGGCAGCTGGCCTCAAACTTGAGACCTCCTGCCTCAGCCTCCCATGTGACTGGGATTCTAGGTGTGCACCCCTGCACCTGGTTCTCTCTGACCTTTATTATGGTTTCTTAACTTTTCTCTCATCTGAGTCATGTATGAGAATTTTTTTTTTTTTCGGTACTGGGGATTGAACTCAGGGGCATTCTACCTCCGAGCTATACCCCCAGCCCTATTTTTTATTCTTTATTTTGAAACCGGGTCTCACTAAGTTGCGGAGTGCCTCACTAAATAGCTGAGGCTGGCCGCGAACCCGGATCCTCTGGTCTCAGCCTCCCGAATGCTGGGATTACAAGCGTGCACCACCGCGCCCAGCTATGTATGAGAATATTAAATTCCCAAAAATCTTAAGTGCCAAGTCCTCTATTCTCAGCTGCCAAGTCTTTAACATATTCTGCATCTTCTCCTGTAAGTGCCCAGCTTGGAGCTGGACACACCCTCAGCTCCTAATAAATCCTTGCTCAGTTAAATCCCATGGTCCTGAGAACAAACCTCCTCCTGGGCCATTCACTCTGGCTACTGTCCCCTTCAAAAGAAAACATTGGGTTGTTATGAGGATTTTAAAATTAGCTAATAGCTGGGCGTGGTGGCGCATGCTTGTAATCCCAGTACTTGGGAGGCTGAGACTGGAGGATCCAGGTTCGAGGCCAGCCTCAGCTACTTAATGAGGCTCTCTGCAACTCAGTGAGACCTTGTTTCAAGATAAAGAATAAAATAGGGCTGGGGGTGTATCTCAGAGGTAGAATGCCCCTGGGTTCAATCCCTAGTACCGCAAAAAAAAAAAAAAAAAGAAAAGAAAGAAAACACTGGCCCCCTACTTCCTACCTAACCCCCCACTAGGCTCATGATCTTTCAAAGTGCCAGAAACAGAAATTGGTGTTGCTGCTGTGTTAGAAAGAAGCCTGACCTTTCTGAGCATCTTTGGTCTGTTGGGGCCCAGAGGCCAATTCCTCTGCACCTGAGCCAGGCTCTCTAGGACCTCTGAGAGGCCATTCAAGCTTTTAAGATTAGGCCGTGAGCTAAAGGCATGAGAAGGAGGAGGGTGATCGCATTTTCTCTGCACCCTTGTCCCTTTCCCAAGGGCTCCTGTAACCCAAGTGTTTGTCTTTTGCTGCCCTGTGGGGCCAAGGGCCTCTTTTCCTCTGCAGATTGAGACAGGACGTCTGGGGTGAGAGGCCATTCAGCTCCTGATCCAGCACCACTGTCTCTGGGGAGCCCAGTGCTCTGGCATCGTGGCCGAGCTGTCCTTGGACCACAGTGCCTTTCGACCAACCTCCATTGGGTCAGTCCAGGTTGCTTGGTGAAGCCTGCTGGGAATCTTAAATCCTGCACCTCTCTGAACCTCGGTTTCTTCATCTGTGAAAAGCATAGGATAGGCACAATTGATCACTAGATCTCTTTCTGTTCTAATATTCCTCCAGGGTCCTAAAACTCTTCTGGGGTCCCAGACAGCACACTGCCTTCTCCTCCCCCGCCCCCGCCAGCCCTCCTTGGCACTCATTTGCCACAGAACTGTTAACCACAGGCTGCTGTAGTCAGGACTGAACTTCCCACGTGCAGACAGGAGTTCTACAGGTTCAGATAGACTATTGACATGGCAGGATGCTCTCCTCCTGCGCCCTAGAAAACGTTGGCGGGGCGGGGGGGACCAGGGAGCCTTTTATGCAGTATGATATTAAATCAATAAATCAGACTCTCTCCTGTCACCACATTCAAAAGGTGCTTTATTCCTTTAAGACTGCCAGAGCACTATTATGCACTGAATAATGTTAATAATAATAATAATAATATCTGAAAATGTACCTGTTCTTTATGGTTTATGAGATGATTTTATATCTATTAGCTCATTTTATTTATTATTATTATTATTATTATTATTATTATTATTATTATTATTATTATTATTTAGGTACTGGGGATTGAACTCAGGGGCATTCTACCTCCAGAGTTATACCCCCAGTCCTATTTTTTTTATTCTTTATTTTGAAACAGGGTCTCACTAAGTTGTGGAAGACCTCACTAAGTAGCTGAGGCTGGCTGAGAACCCGGATCCTCCAGTCTCAGCCTCCCAAGTACTGGGATTACAAGCGTGGGCCACCACGCCCGGCTATTAGCTCATTTTAAAATCTTCATAACAACCCAATGTAGAGGATAGGGATTATTATTTCTATTATTTCAGGCCAGATAAATTGAATGATTTGCCTAAGCTACCCAACCAGAATGAGAAAGGTGACAGTGAGTGTGTATGTCCTAATTAGAAACCACTTGGACCTCGAAGCCAGGAGCAAATGCAGAATCTTTCCAGAGCACCGGCTTTGCCTTGAGGGAAGTCAGTGCAAGCATTTGAAAAGAAATCTCAGGAATATACAAGCCATCTGCAAATATTATGCAAACCTGACTCTGGAGGTGTGTGTGTGTGTGTGTGTGTGTGTGTGTGTGTGTGTGTGTGTGTATGTATAACTGAGAGTTGAACCTAGGGGTGTTCTACCTCAGCTACACCCCCAGCCGTTTTTGTTTTTTATTTTGAAACAGGGTCTCACTAAATTGCTGAGGATCTTGATACATTGCTGAGGCTGGCCTCAAACCCGGGATCCTCTTGTCTCGGCCTCGCAGGTGTGCACAACTCCTGGTTTAGACTAAATTATTTCTAAATGCTGAGGCTGACCTTGAACCTGCCATCCTCTGGTCTCAGTCTCCAAAGTTCTGGGATGACAGGTATGTGCTGCTGCGCCCAGCTGCTCTGGAGGTGTTGAACTAAGAACATGGAAGTGTTTTGCAAAGTGACATTCTATCCTTTCCCACAAGGAAGATCCAGAGAATGCAGACTGTGGAGAAAGAGGATAAGTGGCTATTCCAGTCTTCCCTTCCCCTCCCTCCTTCCCTTCCTCCTTCCCTTGGCTGTGCTGAGGATGGAGCCCAGGGCCTCACACATGCGAGGCTCCACCATGGAGCCCCACCCCACTCTGTCTGAGCGAGTGGGTGGGGAGGTGGGCTCTTTAGCCAGTCGAGGCCTTGGAAAAGAGAAAGGAGCTCTTTACATTTGGCTCCATTCCCTTCCTTTTCTCACCCCACAGCTCTTGTCTGGGGCTGGGTAGGACAAGGAAGCTTCTCAGGAGCAACTTTGAGTTTCCTTGCAGGAGGCCTAGGCCTCTTGGGGCTGGAAAGGATTAGAGTACTGTGCACTGTGTGTATGTGTGTGTGTGTGTGTGTGTGTGTGTGTGTGTGTGTGTGTGATGGGGGGGGGGCAGCTGCTATCTCTCCATAGGCTCCGGCTCTCTGACTAAGGTTCCCTGCCAGAAAGTGGTGGAATGTGGTGCCCAAGGTAAACTTAATAATCACATTAAGTTAACAGGATTCCGGCTGGGGGGGGGGGGGCACATGCTTGTAATCTCAGTACTTGGGAGGCTGAGGCAGGAAGATTGCAGGTTCAAGGCCAGCCTTAATAATTTAGTGAGACCCTGTTTCAAAATAAAAAAGGCTAAGTGTATAGCTTGGAGGTAGAATGCCCCTGGGCTCAATCCCTAGTACAAAAGAAAAGAAGGAAGGGAGGGAAGGAGAGAGAGAGAAAGAGAGAGGTAACTCTGCTCTGGCCCTGGAGGAGGCGTGAGAAGTGATTGGTTTTGGCCACCCAAGGAAGGCTTGTGATCTGAATCCATAGGGTGACTATGGGGATAGAGGAGACATTTCTCAGAAAATCACACCACTTTGCCTACACTTGTCAAATGCCAGGCACTCTAAACAATCCATCACATTTAATGCTCACACCTCTGTAAGATAAGGAACCATTCTCAACTTCATTTTACAAGGGGCCAAGGTCAAGGTCACACCACCAGCTGGTGCATGCTCAGGAGTCTTGTCCAGAGAGGGCGACCTCAGGGCCTGTACTCTGGACCTGTGCCCAACACCGCCTACACGTGGGAGCTGGGAGCTGGGTGTGGACATGAGATCCCAGGAGGAGGAGATGCCTTCCATCAGATGAAACCGGAGTGTCAGGGTAAAGGCCTGGGCTGGGGGCGACCAAGGCCCTGGAGGACAGGCGACTCTGGAGTGGTCTGAGGGGGAGAAGCCCTTTCCTAGGAAGCAGGGCTCTCACTAGCGGCTGTTGCCCAACCTTTGTGGCTAAACAAAGAGTGTTGAGGTGAGGACATTGGAACCTGACCAGATTGAGGATCCCCAGGGCTCAGTCAACCACTCTGTGAGCAACCCCCTCACTGTGGCGACCTCCTGTGCAAGCCCAGGGAACCGTGAGAAAGAGCACCAGGCAAATGGGGCCTTTCATCCCCAGGAGCTTCACAGACACCCCCTAATTACAAGCCTAGGAAGAAGGGGGGCAAATTGCTGTGCACCGGCCAGGACGCTTGCTTCATCAGATGCTGCAGAGACAAATTTGGAGGCAGAGGGAAGGCTTGCGTGTGGGGACAGCAAGGCAGGCAGCAGAAGGGAAGTCCAGCAGCAGGGGCCACAGCTGTGGTTACAGGGGGAGAGAGCTGGGAGCCTTTGTCAGGGACAGTGTACCCTGACTGCTGCATAATTGTGTTGGTTGAGCTGAGCACAGTGGTGCATGCTCGTAATCCTAGTACTTGGGAGGCTGAGACAGGAGGATCACAGGTTCGCGGCCAGCCCCAGCTACTTAATGAGGCCCTCTGCAACTTAGTGAGACCCTGTTTCAAACTAAAGAATTAAAAAAAAAAAAAAAGGCTGGGGGTGTAGCTCGGAAGTAGAATGCCCAGGGTTCATTCCCCAGTACCACACACAAAACATTATGTTGCTTGGCTTTCCATCACTGACAAAATCCCTGACGTAATCAAAGTACAAGGAGAAAAGGTTATTTTGGCTCATGGTTTCAGAGGCCCATGGTTGCTTGGTCCCGTTGCTCTGGACCTGTGGCAGCATAGTACATCACGGAGGAAGCATATGGTGGAGGAGGCCTGTACATCCCATGGCAGCAGGGAGCAGAGAGACAGGAAGCTGCTGATGTGGGGGGGGGGTGTCCTGACATTCTCTTCAAGGGTATGCCCCCAATGACCTAACTTCCTTACCTGAGGCCCCGCCTCTTAAAGGTCCCACCACTTCCCAAAAGCTTCACAGGCTGGGGACCAAGCTGTTAGCAGATGGGCTTTGGGGGATATTTAGGATCCAGACCATAACAGTAATCTTTCACCGGTGGTTTTTGTTGTTGTGTTTTGCTTTTCTCTAATGTCTCTTACCTCAAACCAAGTTCACCAGAACAAACTTGCTGAGGTTAGGGGACCTAGGATAAGAAGAGGAGGTGACCACACTCTTTAGTGAAATGGAAGTGATTTTATCTTTGCAAATGCCAGCAGGCACACCCAGGTAATCACCCAGGGATTTTAATCCCTTATTGGCTTAACCAGGCACTCTTGTCTTCAGAATTAGGTCACATAACAAACTACTGCAAGGAAGGGTGTTCCATTCCAGACAAATCTTAAAGGTGTGAGGGAGCAAAGCAGTATCCAGTTTCCAAATTACGAATTACACCCCTCAAGAGTCTTGTTTCAAATGCATGAGCTGGTGGTTTGGCCAGCTCATGGTCACAAAGGCCCTACTCTTGGCATCTTGACCTCTTTTCTATTTGGAGAGGGGGCAGGGCGGGTTTCCTGGGGAACTGTGTCATCAGTATCACTGTCACTGTCCTTATCCCTAGAACCAGAGCGATCACATTTTGCATGATGAAGGCAGCACCCACGAGATGATCACCTTGCACTCTATCCCTGAAAGATTCGCACTGCCACCACCCGTGGATTCAGACTTGTGTCCTCCCCAGACCAAGCCCCAGACCAGCACATGCTCTTTTGCTCCCTTGCAGTCTGTAATTCGTTAGCAAGTTGCAAGGAATCAGGAGGTATATGCCATAGAGGGAGCAATAAATTATCAGTACGCAATCTGGGTCCTTGGTACGGTTTGACGCACCAATTCCAATGACCAGCTTGTTATCACCTTTGCTTTCTTCTTTCTTCCTTGAGCTTCTGTTTTTGCTGAAGGCCAGGTCTGTTCCCAGGGCCTTCTTGTCTGCACGACTTGGTCTCAAAATCTAGTCCATTTGGAATGTCAGTGTAGTCCCAGTTTTCAGACTTGAGATTTTTCCTTCAACCTCTCCTTAACCTTCCCTACAATCTCTTCTACCCCAGAAAACTCTCATTAGTGTTTTCCTAACCCATTTTACCTCTGGCCCATTAAAAATACTCCTTTCTGTGGCCTCCCACCTTAGATCAAATACACTTCAATGTGTAGTGTGTGTGTGTGTGTGTGTGTGTGTGTACTGTGTGTGTGTTGTGGGGTACTGGAGATTGAACTCAGGGGTGTTCTACCTCCAAGTCACACCCCTAGCCCTACTTTATTTTTTATTTTGAAACAGGGTCTTGCTAAGTTGCTGAGGCTGTCCCCAAACCTGGGATCCTCCTGTCTCAGACTTTCAAGTACTGGGATTACAAGCATGTGACAACGTGCCTGGCTTAGACTAAATGATTTCTAAATAGCCGAGGGTGGCCTGGAACCTGGGATCTTCCTTTCTTAGCCTCCCAAGTGCTAGGATTATGGGTGTGTGCCACCACGCCCTGCCTGCCTTGGGTATTCTGCCTCATACATTCAAGTCTCTTCAGTCTTTTCTTCCCACACTCCCCATATCAACACAACCTTCCTCCCAACCAGCTGGGGTCTTCTCTTGCCTGTCAGATGACCCCAAAACATGCATATGAAGTCATGTGAAGCACATACTTTGGGACCCTGCTGCCCATGGGGTGACAATCTCACATGTAGCCCTCTTTAATATCCCACGGTACATGCTGTACTACAGAAGTGGGCCACATGCTTTGGGAGAGCTGAGAAAGAGGGATAAATTTAGCCCATAAGAGCCAAGGAAGGTTCCCAGGGCTGGAAGAGTTAAGTTGGGATTTGAAGGGTATGTAGATTCTAAGTAAAGAATGGGAAGTGGGTACACCTTTCCCTAGGACTGGATGAGTTCTTTTTTTTAAAAAAATTATTTCCTTAAGCTGGGCATGTGATGGCACACCCTTGTAATCCCAGTACTTGGGAGGCTAAAACAGGAGGATCTCAGGTTCAAAGTCAGCCTCGACAACATAGCAAGGATCTCAGAAACCTAGTGAGACCCTGTTTCCAAATAAAGAAATAAAAATTGGCTGGGGACAAAGCTTGGAGGTAGATTGCCTCTAGGTTCAATCCCCAGTACAAAAAAAAAAAAAAAAAAATCCTCTTGTTAAACTAGGTGTGGTGGTGTATGCCTGTAATCCCAGTACTTGGGAAGTTGAGATAGGAAGATTGCAGGTTTGAGGCCAGCCTCGGCAACTTAGTGAGACCTTCAGCAACTTAGCAAGGTCCTGTTTCAAAATAAAAAATAAAATAGGAGCCAGATGTGGTGGCACACACCTGTAATCTCAGTACTTGGGAGGCTGAGACAGGAGGATTGCATGTTTGAGACCAGCCTTAGCAACTTAGTGAGACTCTGTTTCAAAATAAAAAATAATAATAATAAAAAGGGCTAGGGATGTAGCTCAGAGGTAGAATGCCCCTGAGTTTAATCCCCAAAACCAAAAAATAAAATTAAAGTAATAAAAATCCTCCTTTTGGCCTAGTGTGGTGGTGCACCTTGTAAGCCCAGTACTTGGGAGACTGAGACAGGAGGACCACAGGTTCATGGCCAGCCTCAGCTACTTAGTGAGGCCCTTCACAACTTAGTGAGACCCTGTTTCAAAATAAAATAAAAATAGAGCTGGTAGTATAGCTCAGAGGTAGAATGCCACTGAGTTCAATCCCCAGTACTGCAGAAAAAAAAAAAAAAAAACTCCTTTGGTAAGAATTACCCTGATCCCTGAGATTCTGCTCTCCCTCCTAGCAGGGCCTGTAGCTTTCCTTGAGCACTGCCTGTTTGTGGGAAGTGAGAGAAAACTATAGGCGATTGCTATAACCCACCTTCCCCACCCCATACCTTCACATGCCCACACAAACCACTCTCCCCGGATTCTTCAGCGAGACCTTGGCATACAGAATCCTCTGGGGTCCCTGCATGGCCTCTGTGGGTGGTGTCAGGGACAGGAGCGTGTCTGCTATGTGGCAGAGGTCAGGACCTCCAGCCTACATCTTCTGAGTGCAGGGCTGCAGCCTGCCCAGGCCCAGCGGCTTCCTTGCCTCTGCATGACAGCTGTTTGTTTTCACAGAGCGCTGACGGTGCACGCCACCCTGCGTGTGAAGACACAGTCCTGCCCTTAGGCCTGGGAACCCGAGCTAGACAGACACTCAGCTCTGGGTGCAAACACAGCTCAAAACACAGGCAGGCTGAGCCCTGAGGTGTGAGGCCTTTGTTTTCATCTCTGAGGAGAAAAAAAAATGAGCTAAGCAGATGACTTCTGAGGACAAGGTGTTGCTCAGGAGGAATGCCTAGGCCCTCTTTTGTTGAGGATCAGAGAGAGCCAGGGTCATGTCAGGTCACAGGCACTAAAGAATGTCTAGGGACGGAGAAGGGCGATGTGGTCAGAGGCAAGAGGGACACATGGGGGGAGGGGAGGCAGTAAGAGGGCAGGGCTGTGAGGGAAGAGTGCCACCTGCTGAGCCGCCCCTGGGCGCCCCCAGCACACCACTTCTCCCCCACCACGTCCCCTGGGTCTCCCAAATCAACCCTGTTGGGCAGGTGCCGATGGGAGAGGGCTGGAACGTAAGGGCAAAAGTGAGCAGTGTGGTGTTGTGTAAAAGATGCTGGGTTAGCTGGGCGTGGTGGCAGGTGGTGCACACCTGTCATCCCCTCAGCTAATCAGATGACTTCTGAGGCAGGAGGATGACAAGTTAGTCAGCCTCAGCAACTTAGTGGGACCCTCAGCAACGTGGCGAGACCCTGTTTCAAAATAAAAAATAAAATATGGTTGGGGGTGTAGCTCGAAGGTAGAATGTCCCTAGGCTCAAAACCCAGTGCCGCATTAAAAAAGAAATGTGGCAGCTGGGTGTGTTGGTGCATGCTTGTAATCCCAGCATTTGGGAGGCTAAGACCAGAGGATCCGGGTTCTGGGCCAGCCTCAGCTACCTAGTGAGGCCCTCCGCAATTTAGTGAGACCCTGTTTCAAAATAAAGAATAAAAAATAGGGCTGGGGGTGTAGCTCAGAGGTACAATGCCCCTGAGTTCAATCCCCAGTGCTGCAAAAGAAAAAAAAAAAAAAAAAAAAAAAAAGAAATGTGGCAAGATTTAGGATTAGAAAGTCACTGAACTGTATGACTTTGGACATGTCACTAAGTCTCTCTGGTCATACGTTGCCTGATGTCTTTTGTCCTTTTTACCCCTGATTCTATAATGCCGTGAGGTCTGCTTAGCATCGCCTAGAAAATCCATGGTTTGATCTGCCAACAAGCGATCGATTGGGTGACCACTGTGTAGCCACCCAGCTCACCTCGGACCCTCTTCCACTGCAAGGATAGGAAGCAGCCAGTGTGCCAACGGGGCAGGCTGCAGGGGCGCGGGCCCCCTGGCTTCATGGCTGCACCACTTGACAAGGATCAGAAAAGACTTAGGCACTTCTGGTTAGTTAATAGAAATGAACCTACAGCATCTAAGACCAAGCCCAGCCGACAGGTATTATAAGGAGTCAGAGTCTCTCCAAGAACCACATGTAGGGGGACCAGGGAAGCCATATAAGGACCTGGACCAGAAACTAGGAAGCCCATACCAACCCGGGCATCTATCCAGCCTGCCTGACCTCTCGTTTTGCACCTCCCCACACACCTTGGTTCATGTAGTCTGTGGAGGTTGAATAGCAGAGTGAATCCCATTTCCATATTTACGGGAGGGAACACCTAGCCCTGGTCTACTCAGCCACAGCACACGAGCCAGGCATCCAGAGACCAACTGCAGGAGCACAGGCTGCCCCTAGGTGGGTGGAGGTAGGGCAATCTGAGACAGAGGGAGGCTGTGACACTGTGTTAAGACACAAGTCTGAGCCGGGCGTGGTGGCGCACGCTTGTACTCCCAGCATTTGGGAGGCTGAGACCGGAGGATCCGGGTTCGAGGCCAGCCTCAGCTACCTAGTGAGGCCCTCCACAACTTAGTGAGACTCGGTTTCAAAAATAAAGAATAAAAAATAGGGCTGGGGGAGTAGCTTGGAGGTAGAATGCCCCTGAGTTCAATCCCCAGTACCGCAAAAAAAAAAAAAAAAGACACAAGTCTGACTGCTCTAACAAGGCCCCAAATAGGAAGGGCTTAGACAAGATGGAAGTCTGTTTCTTTCCTGTGTGTCACAGTCTGAGTGCACATAGGCCAGGGATAGTTTGGTGGCTCCTCGGTATTAGGGACCCACTCTCCTTCTAGCTTATTGCCCTGCTCTTGGTATATTTGGCTTATATGTGTGGTTAAAGATGGCACAACATA
>PVLC010014730.1:0-38669 GCA_004027655.1 Graphiurus murinus
AGTGATGGGGATGGAACTCAGGGCTTCTTTATGTTAAGCAAGTACTTTACCATGGAGCTATTCATTCCCAGCCCTTCTTTTTCTTTTTTCCTTTGAGAAATGGCATCCTTGATAGAGCTCTAAGGGGAAGAGCTGTGCTGCATCACTCTGGCCACCCTCCTGGCTTCCTGCAATATTGGGTAACATTTAGAGGGGAAAGGTACTTGTAGAGGTACAGAATCATCGCTGGGCCTAGAAGCAACCCCACCTCAGCTTTACTAAACTTCGAGGCACAGTCCCATTCAGGATCTCCTCTGTAGCAGAAATGAAAAGCATGGTTTTCCTTCAAGGAGAGCTGACTGGAGGTCGGGTAGGGGTGAGTGGATGTCAGAGCTTTTAACCTGAGCCCAGACTTACTTGCCCTGGATATGCTTATGTTTGTTCACTCTCTTTGCCATAGGCTTCTTTATCAAGGAGCTTTAAAAAAGGTATTTAGCCAAATTCTAGTTTGACTAATATATAATCTTCACTCAATATGGAAGCTGTTTGGCTTTTGTGAGTCAGGTTGGTTATCCAGTCATATGGGATTCCTAAGAGGACTGATTTAGGAATGAGGAGCTATGGCTCAGAATTGCAGTTTCTCTTCCCCTGAAGCCAACTGCATCATCTTACAGAACCTTAGGAATCTCTTCCTTATATAATGATCTTAAGATTATGCAAAATATGACAAAATAAGTAGTATTGGGTCTGGAACATAGAAGATGCCCAGTTTAGTGTTCAAATCTACATTTGAATGTGCAGATCAATCCAGTTCAGGGCAAATGCAGAGCTAAGTAGTTTTAAACAGGGCGTGGTGGTGCATGTCTGAATCCCAGTACTCCAGAGGCTGAGACTGGAGGATCACAGGTTCAAGGAAAGCCTGGGCAACATAGTAAGACTCTGTCTCAAAATAAAAATAAAAAAGAGCTGGGCATGTAGCTAAGTGGTGAAGTACCTCTGAGTTCCATCCCCAGTAACCCTCCCACTCTACACAGTTGTTTTATCTTGAGAAATTCAAGGGGGTACACAGAGTCCCTTATCATCTGTAAAAAATGGCAGGATTCTGTGTGGAGCTACTGTTGATTCTCAGGTCAAGTTTTCACATTATGCCAAACCACACAGAACTTTGAACAAGACTTCAAAAACTACGCACTTAAAAACAAACAGAAAGAAGCCAGACATGGTCAGGTATGCCTGAAATTCCAGTACTCAGGAGGCTAAGACAGGAAAATCACAGGCTCGAGGTCAGCCTTAGCAACTTCGTGAGACCCTGTTTCAAAATAAAGTATAAAAATAGGGATGGGGGCTTAACTAAAAGGTAGAGTGCCTCTGGGTTCAATCCCCAGTACCACAAAAGAGAAGAAAAAAAAAAGAAAGAAAGAAAAAGAAAAACAAGTTGACGAATTCCAGTATTATTTTTTATTTTTCTTTTCTTTTTTTTTTTTTTTGTGTGTGTGGTACTGGGGATTGAACTCAGGGGCATTCTACCTCTGAGCTATACCCCCAACCCTATTTTTTATTCTTTATTTTGAAACAGGGTCTCACTAAGTTGCAGAGGGCCTCACTAGGTAGCTGAGGCTGGCTGCAAACCTGAACCCTCCGGTCTCAGCCTCCCAAATGCTGGGATTACAAGCGTGCGCCACCACACCTGGCTCTCTATTTTTCTTTTAAACATGGAAACTTGCACATAATAAACTAAGAAGCCAGTTGATAAATAATTAAAGGTGAATTTTAGCTATATAAGAAGCTGAAATTTGAAAATAAGTAATTCTGAATATACTCCCAGCCCCCTCCCCTTCTTGAAAAAATAAAATGTTCAGGAAAAATAAAAAGTTCAGGAACTTTAAGGGTGTGAAGGATACATTTTATGTTCATACATGTTGGAAAAGAATATATACTTGGCATTCATCTTTATGGCATGAACTTTAAAGTATTGAGAATCAAAGCTGTATCAATAGATGCTTCTTACACAACTTTTTTTCATCACAAATTCTATCTCAGTCACACAGTTATTCACAGAATGGTCTATCATTTCTTCAAAGTGCAAGCAGTTATTCTGAATATTTTCTTAAATAACATAGCTACATGTTTACTAAACTCACCCTTTGACTATTTCATGAAGAAGGATATCTTTTCCGATATCACCACCTAGATTTAGGTTTAATCAAGATTGCTTATGTATGTAGGCCAACAAAAATGAATGGCTCAGCTGTAGGCATTGTGTTGACCTGTTAACCTGAATTTCATTTCTGACTACTTTTGTATTTAAACTTAAATTCCGTAACCCATATATGTATGGGGGATTAATTCTCATTGGAGAATTACCATCCTACTTTAAAATAACTATAAGAGCAAAAAATAGGTGTTCATTCCAACTATCGGCTTTTTTACGATTGGGATCTTGTCTCCTTGGAAGCTCTTTCATGCAGCTGAATGAGGAGGTGTCTTGAGGGTGATGCCAAGAGGAGGAGAGTGCAGATTCTGCTACAGAATGGAGCACAGCATCTATGGACACACCTTATTCTATGACCTTCAGAAAAAGTATACGCATCTATGCATATTTTAAGTATCAATGTAAATAGAAAAACTTCCTAGTATAATTTATATTTGTAATTATAATTTCTAATCTAATTATGTGAATGCAATTCATATAAACATCAATGCTTCAAAATAAAACCAGTAATGCTAATATTTTCTTCTTGGAACAAAACTTGTATATTGTAAAAATACAGAGTCCCCTTAAACTAAAAGTAAACATATGAAGCAGATAATTTTTATGACTGCCATATCCGCTCATTTAGAAGTGGTAAAGTTAATGTAAAAAAGTACACGCGTGTTCTACTTTGCAAATGTATAAAGATTAGAAAGGAGATTATCTTTGGATCTATTCATCAAATAATTCTCCTTCTAGGAAGCACATATGTAAGTGAATGCAAGAAAATATTACAATTTTACTCTATTTTTCTCATTCTGCATTGTTTTAAAGTCCCCAAGGAATCTCTCCCTACAGTATAATAAATTTAATTTTGTCCATTTATTTTTTATCTTAGGGAAGCTGATCATGATGTTAGTCCATTACTTGAGTGTCTGTTTTAGGGCTCAGTTGATTATTTTTGGTAGCTTAATGATCACTTAAAAATAATTTTCACATAATGAATATTTTAACTGAAATATAAAATCAAGGTGGTATGTTTACCTTTTTTTCTGCAGTGCTGTGTGATCTTATAAACTATGCTTATAGTAACTATGATACTAAGTAAATAATCAAATAGTAAATTTTATGTCAAGTGATTTTGGGATAATAAACATTTCTCAGAGTAGCATGTTTATTTTTAAGTAATTTTCTTATTTTATTTTAAAACACATGACTTTATCTTTTTAGAAACTTACAGAAAAACCTTTGTGGATATTTGGCTTTTTCAAGTAAAAGGCACAGATATCTCCTTCAAGCATTGTTTACCCTCTGTATGTTTTAAAGAGCTAATTAAAACAAATTTAACCAGGCAGTTCATTGTTATATAAGAACTCAAGATAACCATAGAAAAACAAGAGGATAGTAATTCCCAACTTTTATTTATTTTGAAAAATAACATATCACAGTTTTTTACTGATGATTAGGACACAGAGGTGTGCTCCTTATGAAGTATCTCTATCATACTTCATATCAGTCCACGTTGACATTCTAGTAACAAATTTGAATTTATAAATCTTAAAAATTGTGAAGCTTATTTTTCTTTATATTGTTCAGTTTTATCAAATGCTACATTTTCCTTAGAATGAATTTTAAGTTTATAGTCCTATCATTTTAATAATGCATTTAACACCAAAAATATATTAACCATCTTTCCTACAATATATGCATACCAGTTTGTAGTATTTCTGCTCTTTGCTGCTGCACACACATGGTGATATATTTCTCCCCAATCAAATTCCTTTCTTTTCCTCTTTCTGCCCTTCCTTGTCTTCCTATTCCTCCTCTTTGTGCTATGCTCTTTCCTTCCTTCTACTCAGTTCCCTTCTTTCCCTGCCCTCAGTTCTTCACTGCAGAGTAGACTGAACATATTAAGAACATTCAGTTGTGGTTGGGCTTCTAACCTTGCTCAACTCCAGCATTAGCAAAGGGATTCAGTTTCTTGAATTCATTAATAGTGTTTTGCCACAAAAGGCTTTGTAATTCTCTCCTGAATATTGAGCCTAGCTTAATAACATTCCATTTATGTTAAAGACACATTTAATCTGTAAATGTGACCTTTAGAAGAATTCTCTTGTTTTTCATTAAAGAAACACTGCATTACAAATATTAATTATTCCTTGATGCCATATTTTAATTAACTAATCATGTGCTATTTGCAGCAATAAAGAGGGTAGTAATGTATGTGCAGCAATGCTATGTAATGCAAGATCGATATCAAAGAATTTTCTGCTGCAGAAAAGACATGTTTGGGGTACCTTCTCAGGATGAATTTGCTTAGATGAAACATATAGTCTAGAATGATGCTTTGTTTGGCTTTGTGTTTTGTATATTTAAATGCCAATGCCAGTCTGATTAAAATGCTGAACATATCGTTAGCCCCATCACTAATAAGTGAACGTTCACTGATGCATATTAGCAGGGTCTAGCAATGTGGTGAAATTGTCACTTAAGTGTTTGGAATCTGAACACAGAAAATGACAGGCAATGCCGAAGGTCCGGCTCCAGTGCATGTCTTCACTGTAGCTGGAGTCACTGGAATGGTGAAACCAGTTTAGGTTCAAGGTCGCTGCTGACATTCAGCTGTCATGGCTTCATTGTCTGCAGGCCTTCTCTCCATTGACACATTCAAGAGTACTTTATAGCAACCACAAAGAGCCAGTCAATTGATACCATTACACTTCATGCACACACAAACCACAAGCCTGTTCAAGACTGTTGATACAGTCTAACATTTATTCATTAAGGGATCTATTGAAAATGCAACTTGCCCAGCCCCACTCTTCACAACATAGACTTACTTGTTTAGTCCAAACATTTAGCTACGTCTTTTTCAAGTTTTGCACAGCATTCTCTAATTGAGGTAACATTATCTGCATTTTAATGCTACACCATTTATGTCCAATGAAAGATTACCTGAAGAACCCTGCCATTACCACACTAGTTTAAATACGGGCAGTTGTATAGAAAAAAACATACACAAAAGATGTAAGCAGGGGGAAAAGGGAGATATTTATTTGTTCTGGGAGTGCCACGGAAATCCAATTGCTCAGAAATGAAATAAGAGTCTGGAGTGAAAGGAGGGAAAACCTAAGCTTGGGTCAGGGAAGAGGCAGTGATTAGCCCCATTGTTAGGAGCTCTTTGAGCTTCGTTGGTTGTAAAGAAAAACCCACTAATGAATCTATTGAAGCTTGCCAGAACTTTGTGTGGAAGACAACTTAAGTTATGGTGCTTATCTAAAAAATGGTAGTAAAGCATGTGGATATATAAAACAGCACATATGTCTCTTTATTAACAGCTTGCTCATAAAAACAAAAAAAATTGTTTAAAGATTGTATGTTGTACAAATGACCTATTTAACATACATATGTTTGACTCAATATTCACAAGTTGTGGAAAAAAATCAACTGGATGATGAGGAGATGTAGGAAAAGATGTTCTGTTTAGTAGTTAAAAGATGGGAAGTAGGCAGAAATACAATGTAGCTAAGGTCTTCTTGGTTTTGTACCAATATTTGTAAAGAAAGATGAATTTAAAAGTCAGAAGGCTGTTTCATGCTTTGCATATCTTAAGTATGCAAAAAACACTTTATTAAGGAATATAATCAACTGCTGTTACAAGTAATATACTTTGGAAAAAAGGATCAATATGCCCATGTACTGCGCATAGTAAAAAATGTTTGCCATTTTTTCCATCATATATGGCATTTCTAACATAAAATTTAATCAATTTTTGCTATTTGGTATAATATTTAATTACATAAGCCTACTTAACTCTACAAAGTACATTGCACTGTCTAAAATAAGACTATTAGTGTAAAAAGAATTCAATTAGGCAGCAGTATACTGGAAAAAATAATTCCAGCCAGTTGCTTGGTCAAAATCATTGCCAGTAGCTGGAAAACATATACTGTGTAATAAGTAGTGGTAGAGCATTTTCTTCTGAAAATTGTTTTCCTATGCCAAATTTTGCCAAATACTCTTAACTGTTATATTGGTGAATCAGAGTTCAAACACTAACTGAGAAAAGATCCTCATACCCCTAGCCCTCCCCATTAAACATATGCATAGTTCTATGACTTTTTCACAAGAATGAAGTTTATTACTTGGGAAGCATAATTCTCTATCTCTGAGATCTTGTTTTATAAAGAAATGAATGTCATGTCAATGAATTTGCTCATTGTTTCATGAGCACATAAACATTATTCCTTCAAAACATACAATACAGGACCAACTGCTAAGCAGAATTCTTTCTTACCATGTCAAGGGTCTCTTTACTTTGACATCTCAAATTTCCAGCTAAGGCCCTCAGAGATATTTTGTTGAAATCATTTGTAGTTATCATGAAATTGTCTCTTTAAGCCCATGCCCACATAAGGGAAGATGGCAGTACTACAGGAGATATGAACCACCTTTCTTTGGTCTTCCTTAATTTGCTTCAGTGATAATATTAGCACGAGAAAAGGTTAAACATGACCAAATAAAATCTTGCTACTAGGTTCTATGTTTTCTTAGGTGCAGACCATTAGAAATCCATTATGTCAAGCTTTGTTACCAACAATCTCTCTTGATAAAAGATTTTAGGTCAGGCAATTTGACTTATTGACTAACAGAAATTTTAGGATGAAAATTGCAAGATATGTATGAAAATATTGAGGAGGTAAACACGATTGTATTTATGGAACATCTACTACATTTGAGATGCTGTACTGAACACCTTACCTATGATGTTTAGTCTCCACAACAATCCTGTATATCTTGTGAATATTATTATTGATTTTTATGGATGAGGAAACAGAAGATTTAGGGTCTTTAAGAACTTACCTGAAGCTACAAGGTGAGAATGTGGGAAAGCCTCAATTTAAATTAAAAATTGGATTTGCCTCAAGCTTATGCTGGCTTGGAAACCTGTATTAGCCAAAGGACGTAATGACCTTGGCACAATTTGGCTAATGTTGCTGATGCCATCTATGGTGAATACTTCCTTCTTCCTCTCTCTCTCTTTTTTAATGTCACCTCATTTCTCTTCAAATTAACTCCCTATAATGGGTTTTCATTCTCTTCCCTTTCCTTTGCTCCTGGAGAACACTGAGCATCAAGCTCTTCCACATCTTCCTTATCAACTTAATAGGAAGAGCTTCACTGATAACTGAAGATGATCCATCTGCTCATAGTTGTTTCTACTGGACTTTGGTTCTCAAGGAAAGTGTGTGAACGTAAATCTGCCAGCCCCAGATTTAGGGTCTCTGTTGACACTATGTAAAATCATGATGCTATATTATAATCCTTAAATCTTCCTTAAAAAAATTCTTTTTCATTTCTCTTTACTATTTTAGCATTTTCTTCCTAGAAAATTTCTTTCAAGTTGAGGAAACAAATTTCTATGGCAAGTGACCTTATATTTCAACTAGAGATTCCAGGGAAGAAGACATGTGCTACGGTTTGCATCCTGTGCCATGGTGGCTTTCTGCACATGTGCAGTGAATGTGCCTGTGCGAGTGAACTCCCCAGTGTACCCTTCCTGTCTACCATCTAATCATTCTCTGTTCACACTACTGTTGTATGGAGGAATTTTTATTTGCTTCTGACATATTTCTTCAGGAAAAAATAAAAGGCTGTTGAAGTGCATATTATCAGTTAAATAGCTTGGTCAATTTTTTGAGTATTCACTCATTTGAATGGCAAAGAAATTATCCCATTTGAAAATTAGAAAGGGTATAGTGCTTTTATCATAGACACATTTACTGTCTCTCATAATGCAATTTTTCTTTGTCTGTCCAGCTGTATTTCCAAAAACTATTCAAACGGGGACTTGAAAAAAATGCCTTACTAAAAATGACACCAAGTAATATTCAACTAATGGCAGAAGGAGAGAGATGACCCGGGAAAACAACTGACTTTCTTTCTCTGAAACTACATAGGGATTTCCATTTTTTGGCATGTAACTTGGTCAAAAGATTTTGGATTTATATTAAATTTAACATAGAAAATAAAATTATTTTTGGAAAATTCTAATTTTTTCATGGTAAGTTACTAATACATAGTTAAAGAAAATAAATGGCATGGTTACTGTTAGTATTTCACACTTTTTTGGTAAAAAAATATTGTATTACAAATAACCTACAGAAAAATAAACTCTTTGGGGAAAGTGAAATATGCTTTTAGGATATGCTTTCAGTTAATTTCTAATCTAGAAGGAGGCTTATTTGATGGTTGTATCCTATAATTAGTGAGATTAGTAATCAAGACAAGTGTGATTTATTTTACTAGAAGAGCTTAGAGACTGGAGAGAGACATCTGGCCCAGACGACCGTAATGGTGAAATTCAAAGTACACCAAATTTGCTTTGTTACATGATTCTCTTCAGAGAGACAAGAGAAGATGCTATATTCTCTGTGAGAGGTCAATTTTGCAGTGTCAAAACGGAATAATATTTGTCTGATGGCAGCAGAATTTTACATCCTATTTCTAAGGACAGGAAGCACTTGGGTGGACATCAATGAACACTAAACACTAATTGGTGTGATATATCCATATGCACACACGCAAATGCACATGGTGGCCTGAGATGGTTGAAAAATTACATTTTGGTTCTATTAGAAGATCTGTCACTTTTAGGTCAGAATGGGGTGTTGGAGGGGTGGCCTCTCCCAGTGGAAAGCTATCTTGACAAGGGTGCCATGTGAGGGTTGTTTGTTGTTTTGCTTGTTTGATGACGCTTAGCCAAGGAGACACTTCCTTTCAGATTCTGTCTTCCAAACCCCAGGGCTCTGTTCTGGGCAGTTCAGCCTAATGGAATTAAGCCTGACATGTTTCAACTCTATTTCTTTATAAAATAAACATAAAACAATGGTTTAGATTTCTAATAAAACTCTTGAAGCATGGGGGACTCCAACTTTCCCTGTTCTTTACACATCTGTAAATAAAGCACATAAAAGAGGAACACAACAGGATAAATCAACATAAATTTGAAATCCACTGCAGCATATTAAATGGCGAAGTCTCAGTCAAAGAGAGGCTGACCCCGAGGCTTCGTGCAGTTTGAAGCTAATTGTTTTCGTCAGGATGGGAACGTCTGGAAGTCCATGGCTGTATCCCACCAGTAAGGCTCCAGTAACTGAGCTGGCCCACAGAGAATGGGCCCACTTTGTAGCGACACAGCGGGCTCAGACACCACCTATTCTGCTCTCCAAACTGTCATGCATAACAACTTTATTGTGCTAAATTGAACTTGAAAGCAACCAAAGGCTATGAGAAGGAGAGGCTATGAGAAAAGCGTGCTGTCAGCGCTGGCAAAGGCTGACCTGGAAAGTAGGCTCAGAGACAGGGGAATAAAAGACCAGGCCCCATGAACACAGCATATTGTTTCATTTTAAAGTATGATTCCCATACCAGAGAAAGTAGCAAATGTGATGTAAATTTATTTAAATAGATTCGACCGCTTAAAAGTTTGCCAGCCGCTCTTACCCAACTTTCCCAGCTCTCTGATTCGTTACTTACAGTGGGAATATAATGACATATAGTCATCATTGTAACAGCTTCTTTGCAGGGGCACAATGATGATTAATAGCCAGCAGCAAATTTTCACATGGGCTCTGAAGCACTATGGCATTAAGCAGCCAAACACTCCCAAATCCCCCTTTTCTGTTCCGCTGAAAAGTCCCCTCCTTGTACCTTGCAGATAGGAACAAAGCCTATCTTAATTCCAATCAGCTTTTCCTCATTCAAAGGGACCTTCTCTTTTTCATAATTGATTCATGTGCATTTTTTAGTGTTCCACTGAGCCGAAGCCACTTTTCTCTTTTTTTCTGTTCTGTCCCCACACCCGCACCCCTCTTTTTTCGAAGGAGTAAAGGGTGGGAAACATTTCAACAACAACAACAACAACCATAAAAATCCCTGTGTTTTTCCCTTCCCCAAATATTTGCTAAATAGGTTTCTCAATGAATATTAGTTTGTATCTTATGCGTAAAGGGTTTAAAACAAAAACGAACTCCTGGGTTTCTCTAGCGTTTTAGTTACAAAAAGTAGGAACTTACTGAAGTGGCTTTGGTGGGAGCCCCGCACGGATGCCCTGTTCCACGGGGGAGTCTGAATAGCACTCTTTCCCACGGGAGACTCCCAGCTGGAGCAAGGACAGGGTCTCTGGCTCCAGACAGATTCTTTTTTCTCCTCTGTGCTGGTAGCCATCAAAAAAAGGAGCAAGTGACCAAAATGGAAGGCAGCAAATTGAAACCTCCTAACCCCTTCTATCCTTCTTAAGTATCATTTCGCCCCATAGTAATCTTACATCATAATTATCAGCAGAAGCTCCTATGCTATTTGTAGAAGTGCTCTCCCATCTACAGTTTCCACCTCCTGTGATAACGACACAAATGACATCAACCAGGGCTGTCTTGGAAGGGAATTTCCACAGCAAACTCATTTGTGTTTCTATGACAATATAATGGCCATAAAGCGCAATTTTAGCAGATATTCTTTGCATATTTGCTTACATTTCATACAACCTTGCTCTCATTTTTCTATATGTGTAGGGTGACCATATGCCCCCCGATTTGCTCTGGATAAATCGTATTCCTGTCTGTTTGCCCTAACAGAATTATTGACAGTGAGTGATCTTTTTCATTCTAAAGTGTCCTGATTTGAAAAAATTTGAAAAATCCATGCCTTTTTTGTTATTTAAACAGTTCAAAAATTACTAATGCAAACCTAAAGGACGGGCTGCCTCTTACCCTGGTGGCTATGGATTTTTTTTCAGGGAGTAGGGATTGGGAATTGAACTCAAGGGCATTCTACTTCTGAGCTACATGCCCAGTCCTTTTTTTTTTGTTTTGTTTTGAAACAGGGTCTTACTAAGTTGCTGAGGATCTCGATAAGTCGCTGGGGCTGGTCTCTAACCTGCTATTCTCCTGTCTCAGCCTCCCAAGTACGGGGATTACAGGTATGTGCCACGAAGCCTGCCATATGGATAGGAAAAAGCCAAATATAGAAACTCTGATACCAATGCGGTAGCACCAACTTTTGCCTTGCCCACTTTTAAGAGGCCATACAACCCTATGCAGCTTCCTTGATATGTGTCCAAAAGGAAATCACTTGCTGAAATGAAAAACACATTATAAACCAGATTTTAAGTGTAACTTGCTCCTTTGTCTGAGTCCCATTTCTTACTGTGACTCAGAGCAACACACTTTACTGGACAGATAAGGTACTCTGCCATATTTTAGAATAGCGAACTTTCTTATGCGTTGATGTCTCCAAATGGTTAACTGAAGAACATATCCAAATGATAAGAAGAATTCTCCTCACATTTTAGTGTTCATATGCTTTAGTAATAAAGCAACATGAAAGTGGCATCATATATTATATCTCTATTGTTTTTTCATTCAAAAATCTCATACAGGTGAGTGTGATCCCATCTTTGGGTTACACTCAAAAGTCTCTTAGAGAGTCTAAATTCATAAGGCAGTGACCCCGAGGGTTGGATTTGGGCCATATATTACATAATTAACTGAGAGATGTCAAATATCTGTGGTAAGAGAACTTTCTATCATGGGGATCACCAAGGAAGTTCATATATGTTGTTTATTCCTGAAAATATATGGAATAACTGTGGTTTTGATATGCTAGCTTCAGCAGAGCTATAACAAAATCCTAGAGCATCTTGATTTCCATCAAACCATAGTGCACATTTCCTTTATGGATAATTCTTTCAGAAATAAGATGGAGTACAGGAAAGAGGTTTTGGATATAGTCTTAATTTCTTTTTTGTTTTTTTGATTGTGAGTTTTTTTTATTTGTGAAGAGAAAGTTTGGATAACCTTAAAACCAGTTGTACCATTCTGTTCTCCTTTGAAGCTGATGGCAAGCTGTCCTCTTCCACAAAGATGGAATGCATCACCACTGAAGTCCAACCTTTGGAAATCACTGTGTATGTAATCTCTATGGCTCCAGCAAGGAGAGTTGTTTCCCAGAATACCTCTTTCTATCATTTTGGATGTGGCTGTATCTCTTCCCAAACTTTTGGCTCATCCTGCTAGGTCTTTTACAAAGAGGTAGGTGTTTCTTGAAACAAAAGATCAAAGAGACTCTTTGTACCTGATGTGCTAGAACAAATCTGAGTTCTGTTAAAACTGATTTGAACATATTAACTACAACCTTTTCTGATGTATTCTTATGCCCTCGTGTTTATGTGATGTTACTACCATGAGAAGTATAATTAAAACTGTGATAAGAGCCAACAGCCTAAAGAATATTTTGGTGTCAATAGTTTTGTTACATTTTTGTGATGGGTATGGCTGTGAAAATCCTACATTCATGAAACACTGCATTTTCTGGCCAAGAATGGGATTTTTTTAAAAAAAATGCATTGACTCTTGGAACTCTCAGGTAAGTTGCCTTTTCAAGGATGAGGTACTTAGACCAATTGCTGCAGACACACAGAAGGAAGAATTCATGCATACTGTGTTCATCTCATCTATTGGTACCATTTGAGAAACTGAAGGAGGTCGAGATGCCTGTTTAGGTTTTGATGAAGATTCCAATGTTACCTCTGACTTCACTGTAGTATCTTCCCCTTCATCTACTCCACCTATCTCTATTATCTTTTGAATGCCGTGAAGCACTTACACTGCTTTTCCTCACTGTAGAAAAACCTCCTTATACCAATTATATAAAATGAGGCCTACTGTTCTTACAGAGACAGGGCCAATCTCTTTCCTACCCTGGCCTAATTATGTCTGGATGCCCAAGGTTTTTGCTTAATGTACATACACTACTTTGACCCTAATCCCAAATCACCAAATAAGTTTGTCATACCCAATGTGGTTATTTTTTTTATTAGATGGTGCCTGTATTTAGTAGTATAAGATCTCTTAATTATTGGCATGCAGGTTGGATAGGAGGGATAGTTTCTAATATTCTATGGTATGGCAGGATAACAATGGTTAGCAACAAAATTAGCTGAATATTTCAGAATAGCTAGAGAAGATTTCGAATGTGTTCAACATTCAAGAAATGATATGAATCTGAAATGGCCGATTCATTTGATCATTACATATTGTATACACATATTGAAATGTCATGTTGAACCCCTAAGCAGGTACAATTACTGAGTCAATTAAAAATAAAAATATGAGCTGGGTGTGGTGGTGCACGCCTGTAATCTCAGCATTTGGGAGGCTGAGACTGGAGGATCCGGGTTCGCAGCCAGCTTCAGCTGCATATTGAGGCCCTCTGCAACTTAGTGAGACCCTGTTTCAAAATAAAGAATAAAAAATAGGGCTGGGGGTATAGCTCGGAGGTAGAATGCCCCTGAATTCAATCCCCAGTACCGCAAAAAAATAAAAATAAAAATAAAAATAAAAATCTTTTGAAAAAATAAAGTTTGAAAAATGTCTCTTAATTGGTTCCTATACCATTCCTTGGTGTTTTCATGTTTTGGGGGGCCTTTCCTCTACTTTTCCATATTTTTCTTTCCTGTTTTTACTTGCTAATAAAACTCTGATTTCTTTTCCAGGTATCATGCAAAAAATAGGCTCAGGAAAGGTAAGCATATCCATATGAGATGAGTCATAGTAAGTCTAACTCTTTCACCAGAGTTCCTTTCTCTTATGCCTGAGGTTGGTTGAGGGAGGAACATGCGACTCATCTGCCAGTGGATCTGAAGGAGAAATCTGTTGGGAAAGATTCTCCTCCTTTAACAAAGAAACAGACTTGCATGGAGAAACCCATGCTGTCTTTGATTTTAGGTGTTATTTATGAGGGCTTGGAGTTGCAACAACAATGACAGAAAAATCAAGACAATACTAACAAAGATGACATTGATGGGATGTTAATTAAGCAGCTTGGAAACTCCTATATCCAGACTTCTGTATGAAATAATTAACCCTCAAGTCAGGCACAGTGGCATATGACTGTAATCTCAGTACTTGGAAGGCTGAGATAGGAGGATTGCAAGTTCAAGGCCAACCTGAACAACTTAGGGAGACCCTGTTTTGAAATGAAAAATATTTTTTAAAAGGCTGGGGGTGTATCTCAGTGGCAAAATACCCTTGGGTTCAATCCCCAGGAATACACACACACACACACACACACACACACACACACACACACACCCTCGATATTCAAGCTACTTCTACTTGGGAATTCTGTTACTTGTAGCCCAATGTGCATTAACTGAATTCTTACCTTTTTCCTTTCTTTGTACACATATCTTTCTAGCTTTTCTTAATCAACTCAATGGTAACTGAACTCAGAATATTGCAGCTAGAAGCACAATAGAGATTACCTCACAATCTCCTGAATTTATTATAGTATAAATTGGTGTCCAGAAGCAATATTAATCTGAGATTACGCAGTTTAAACAGAACTAGACTAGAATTCTAGTCTGTGAATCCCACTTAAATCTCTCTATAATGGTTTTGTCCAACTTCTTCTATGGCTCCAGCAGTAGTCAATTAAAAATTATCATGTTACATGTCTTATGTATAAAATAAATAAGATAAATCTTACGTATAGGGGGAAAAAAAAAGCCAGGTGCAGTGGTGCACATCTATAACCTAGTACTTGAGAACTTGAGACAGGAGGATTGCAGATTGAAGGCCAGCATGTGCAGTAATTTAGTGAGGATGTTTCAAAATAAAAAAATAAAATAGGACAGGGGTGTAATTCATAGCTAGAATGCCTCTGGGTTCAATCCCCAGCAAAACACACACACACACACACACACACACACACACACACACACACACACGGGAAAGAAAGAAAGAAAGAAAGAAAGAAAGAAAGAAAGAAAGAAAGAAAGAAACTGAACTTGAGAA
Organism: Graphiurus murinus; assembly: GCA_004027655.1. NCBI lineage: Eukaryota > Metazoa > Chordata > Mammalia > Rodentia > Gliridae > Graphiurus > Graphiurus murinus. The sequence continues at coordinate 15,028 of PVLC010014730.1, forward strand.
GGAGGGAGGGTGAGGGAGTGGGGTGGGCATTGGGGAAGGGTTAAATGAGAAGCGTGTGCATATATGCCTTTACCAGCTTGTACCTAACAAAGATTTACGATTACAATGCACCAATAAAAAAATTTTAAAAAATGAAATAACTTTAACATGAAGACCTAATATTACTGCTGTTGAACTAGACATTAAAGCATATGAAAGAAGCATTTACATAAAGATGTATGTTTTCTACCTCATGCATTTATATTCTTAAAAATGAAAGTAGCTGGGTGTGGTAGTGCGCGCTTGTAATCCCAATACTTGGGAGGCTGAGACCAGAGGATCCGGGTTCGCGGTCAGCCTCAGCTACTTAGTGAGGCCCTTCACAACTTAGTGAGACCCTGTTTCAAAATAAAGAATAAAAAAATAGAACTGGGAGTGAAGCTTGAAGGTAGAATGCTTCTGGGTTCAATCCCCAGTACTGAAAAAAACAAAAAAAAAAAAAAAAAAAAAAAAAAAAAAAAAAAAAAGAAAGAAAGTAATTAAAGATGATCTACTAGAAGAAAAAAGAAAGAAAAGAAAAAAGCAAATGCATACCCAATCTGTCAAGAAAATTTAGCTATCATGGCATATTTTCATGGACCCCCTAGGAAGTTCACTATGCTGTAGTTTCTCCAGAACTAAGATTTAGTATTGCTTAGGAATCTCCACATTGGTTTGTGCACTTTGCATATTGAGTGTGTGAGGAGCTAATTTTAAATAGATAAAGAATACACAATACACTGACATTATAGTCAAACCTAATAAACAGGAAAGACACACATGAGATGAGTGTTCAAATCTGTCTACATCATTAGTTCTAAAATCCAGAGACACTACATAGAGTTCTAGATCAGGTAAGTAATCACAAGCTCTGTGCTTTCAGTGTGATGAGGAATGAAGGAAAATGTGATAGACCAGAAAGCAAAAGATGGGAGGCTTTTGGTCCTTGCTCTTTGAGATCATACAGGTTCTGCATCAATTCTCATTTCTTTTTGCTCCTAGTCCTAGAAAAATACCAATTTTTTTTTCCATTGTGGTACTAGGGATAAAACCCAGAGGCATTCTACCTCCAAGCTATACCTCCAACCCATTTTTGTTTTGAAACAGGGTCTCACTAAGTTGCTGAGAGTCTCACTAAGTTGCCGAGGCTAGCCTCAAACCTGCAATTCTCCTAACTCAACTTCACAAGCACTGCGATTACAGGTGTGTGCCAGAATGCCCAGTAATATCATTTGTTTTTAATATGAGGTATATTGGGCAGTGATTTCTCTTGACACCTTTTGTAGTAACTCTTCCAGAGGCCAGTATAATCACATAAAGTGAGCTGAGCTGTTTAATTGATTTAGACATGGTTTAAACTGCACAAGAGTTCATTTAAAAATATTTTTAAATATTATGGTAAATACTCATAGCATAGAATTTACCACATTGATGATGATGATTTTGTGATACTGAGGAGTGAGCCCAGGGGCATTCTACCTCTGAAGTACACCCCAAGTTATATTTTATTTTTTTGTTTTGAAACAGGTTCTCACTGAGTTGTGGAGGGTCTCACTAAGTTGCTGAAGCTGGCTGTGAACCTGTGATCCTTCTGTCTCAGTCTCTCAAACTCTGGGATTACAGGTATGCACCACATTTGGCTTTAATTATTTTTAAGTGTACATAGCTCAGTGGAATCAAGTACATTCACATTGTGCAACCACCACCATTATTCTTCTTCAAAATCTTTTTCTTATTATAATTATTTGATCATATTAATGATAAGAAGTAATTGGGTTCACTGTGACATTTCCAAACATGCATATATCATGTCTTGATCATATCCACACTTTTAAAAAATATATTTTTTCTGGTTCTACAACCTCTTTCTTTTTACTTTAAATAATTAATTAATTAATTAATTAATTAATTAATTTTTATTCTTAAATATTTTACTAGTGCATGATAGTCTCACATCATAATGTAGTTCATAGTTTTAGTGACAGACATGCACATGGCACTTGGTGGGCTTTCCCCTAGCTCCCTCCCTGGCTGGATCATATGGTGGATCCATTCCCAGTTTTCCAGGGAAAATATGGAAGACTTCATGAATTTGTACATCATCCCTGTGCAGGGGTTATTCTAATCGCCTCTGTATTGTTCTAATTTTAGTATATGTGCTGCTGAAGTAAGCACTCCATCCTTTTTTTTTTTTTTTTTTTTTTTTTTTTGCGGTACTGGGATGGAACCCAGGGGCATTCTACCTCCAAGCTACACCCCCTAGTCCTATTTTTATTCTTTATTTTTGAAACAGGGTCTCACTAAGTTGTGGAGAGCCTCCTAAGTAGCTGAGGCTGGCCTCGAACCCGGATTCTCTGGTCTCAGACCAAGTACTGAGATTACAAGCGTGTACCAACACGCCTGACTACACCACCATCCTTCTTCTTTTTTTTTTTTTTGCGGTACTGGAGACTGAACTCAGGGGCATTCTACCTCCGAGCTATACTTCTAGACCTTTTTATTCTTTATTTTGAAACAGGGTCCACTAAGTTGCAGAGTGCCTCACTAGGTAGCTGAGACTGGCCGCGAACCCAGATCCTCCTGTCTCAGCCTCCCAAATGCTGGGATTACAAGCGTGCGCCACCACGTCTGGCTCCATCCTTCCTATTATCCTTTTTGTCCTCCACTCTCTGGCACCTTACTTGGTCCCCTTCTTCTTCCCTAAGAGTCCATTTTCTATTTTCAGGTCATGTTATTTATTTGTAATTTATATTTTTCAGCTTCCATACATAAAAGAAAATATAAGAAGTATTTCCCCTAGTTTTCTTCTAGTAATCTCAAAGTTTCTTAAGGTCTTTTATCCATTTTTAATTGAGTTTTGTACAGGGTGCGAAATAGTGATCTAGCTTCAATATTCTACATGCAGCTATACAGTTTCCCAGCACCATTTGTTGAAGAGGCTTTCTTGTTTCCAACATATGTTTTTTGGCACTTTTGTGGAAGATCTGATGGCTTCAGATACATTGGTTGATTTTCTTCTGTTCAGTTCTATTGGTCTCCATATCTGTTTTTCTGCCAAAACCATGCTGTTCATGTAACTCTCGCTCTGTAGTATATTTTTAAATCAGGAATTGCAATGTCTCCAGCGTTTTTCTTTTTACTCAGTATTGCTTTTGGCTATTCAAAATATTTTGTCTTTCCATATGAATATTAGGATTGTTTCTTTCTAGTTTTGTGAAGAAAGTCATTGGCATTTTGGTAGGGATTGAATTGAGTCTGTAGATTGCTTTTGGTAGTATGGCCATTTTAACAATGTAATTTCTCCCAAGTCATGAACATAGGAGCTCTTTCCATTTCCTATTGTCTTCTTCAATTTTTTCAGTGTTTTAAAAATTTTATTGTAGAGTTCTTTTACCTCCTTATTTTCCCCTAGGCATTTTACTTTTTTTTTTTTTTTTTAAGGCATTTGTGAATGGGATTGATTTCCCAATTTCTCACAGACTTTTATATTTTATTTTTGTATCCTGCTACTTTGCTGAATTTGTTTGTGGAATATTTGGGGTCTTTTATGTATAGGATCATGCCTGCAAACATGGGTACTTTGACTTCCTCCTTTCCTATTTGTATCCCTTTTACTTCTTTCTCTTATCCTCTTGCTCAGGCTAAAATTTCAAGTACTATGTTGTGTAAGATTGGTCAGAGTAAACACTCTTGTCTTATTCCTGCTCTTAGGAAATGCCTTCAGGTTTTTCCCATTCAGTATGATGTTGGCTATGAGTTTCTTATATATAGCATTTATTATGCCGAGGAGATAAGTCCTCATATCCTTAATTTCCTCAGGGCTTTTATTCTGAAAGGGTGTTGAATTTTCTTAAACTTTTACAATCTTGAGTAAAAAGAATAATGGTGGAGACATCGTAATTCCTGATTTCAAAATATACTATAAATCCAGAGTTACAAAAACAGCATGGTAGTGGCATAAAACCTGTATCTGCATACATTGAGTTGATCATGTGATTTTTATCCTTGATTCCTTTTCTGTGCTATATTATGTTTATTGCTTACATATGCTGGAATGAATCCAACTTGATCATGGTATATGTTCTTTATAATATATTGTTGAATTCAGTTTGCAACTATCTTATTGAGTTTTGCATCTATGTGTATCAAATATATTGGTCTATAGTTTTCACTGTGTGTGTGTGTGTGTGTGTGTGTGTGTGTGTGTGTGTGTGTGTGTGTCCTTATCTAGTTTTGGTGGCAAACTAACAATAGGTATGCAGAGCAAATTTGGGAATATTCCTTACTTTCCTATTTTATGGAACAGTTTGAGGAACACTGGTATTTATAATAGCCTCAGAATTAAAACAACAAAAATATCCCTCAATAAATCAGTAAAGAAACTTAGTATATCCTTGCCATGGAATACTAATCAGCAATTAAAAGGAAAGTACTACTGATATACAGAACAATTTGGATGGCTCAAAGGAATTATGCTGAATGAAAAAAAGCCAGCTTCAAAATTTCACATGCTACCTGATTCCACCTATGTAAAATTATCACAGTGACAAAATCATGAAATGGAGAATAGATTAATCATTTCCAGAGGTTAGAGATGGTAAGGTAAAGGAGTTAGGGGACAGATGTGACTAAAAAGGAGTAGCACAACAAAAATACATTTGTGATGATGAAATAGTTCTGTATCTTGACTGTGGTGTGTGGATACATGAATATGCATGTGTGATAATATCACTGGGTATGGTGGCATATGCCTATAATTTCAGCCTTGGGAGACTGAGACAGGAGGATCACGGGTTCTAAGCCAGCCTCAGCAACTTAGCAAGGCTATCAGCAACTTAGAGAGACCCTGTTTCCAAATAAAAATAGGGCTGGGGTATAGCTCAGAGGTAGAATGCCCTGGGGTGATTCAATCCCCAGCAATTACAGCAACACATACACATGCACACACATGATAACACGGCATGGAACTATGTGCCAATATCAAGTTTCTGGTTTTGCTATTTTATTACATGAGGTGTAACCATTTGAGTGAGATTGGGAGAAGGGTAGATGAGAACTGTCTGTGCTAGTTTTGCCACTTCCTATGACTCTACAATTATTTTAAAATTAAAAGTTAAAAAAAAAACTATTAAATGAGAACAGAAGCCATGGACTAAAATAAAATCTTTCCAAAGTATATATTTGATAAAGGACTTGCATATCAAATGTATAAAGATTTCTCAACAATAAGAGAAAAAGGACCTAGTTTTAAGAATAGTTAAGACTCAGACACTTCACCAAAAAAGATATATTGATGGCATTAAAGCACATGAAAACATGCTCAATATTAGTAGTCATGAGGGAAAGGCAAATTAGAACTACAGTGAAATACCATTACTCACCTATTATTAAAAGTCTGACTAAGCCAGGCATGGCAGTGTATGCCTGTAATCCTAGTAGCTGGGAAAGGGAGACAGGAGGATCCCAGGTTGGAGGCCATCCTCAGAAACAGCAAGACCCTCAGAAACTCAATGTACCCTGTTTCAAAATTTAAAAATAAAGTGAGGCTGGAGTTATAGCTCAGAGGTAGAATACCCATAGGTTCAATTCCCAGTCCAAAAATTAAAAAAAAAAAGTTTGACTATAGCAAGTGTTAATGAGGATTTGAAGATATTGAAAGTCTAATATATTGGTGGTAATATAAAATGTGTGTGGCTATTTTGAAAAGCAATTTGGCAGTTTCTTAAACACTTAAAAACACATTTAGCTATATGATACAACCAATTCAATCAAAGATAAAATGAAATCCAAGAGAAATAAGAGCATATAGCCATTCAAAGTTTCTGTTTTTTTTTTGTTGTTGTTTTTTTGCAGTACTGGGGATTGAACTCAGGGGCGTTCTACCTCCGAGCTATACCCCCAGTCCTTTTTTTTATTTATTTATTTTTTTGAAACAGGGTCTCACCAAGTTTCGGGGTGCCTCACTAGGTAGCTGAGGCTGGCCGAGAACCTGGATCCTCCGGTCTCAGCCTCCCAAATGCTGGGATTACAAGCGTGTGCCACCAAGCCTGGCTGAGAAAGATCCTATTTCAAAATAAAAATAAAATACAAGTGGGGTTTAACTCGGAGGTAGAATGCCTCTGGGTTCAATCTCTAGTACCACAAAAACAAAACAAACTAGAAACAATCCAAATATCCAAAACATCTGAATGGATAAACTGTGAAATATCTATATAAAGAGATCCTACTCCACAACAGCACAGAATGAAAGAAAGAACTATAGATATGCACAATATTGGTGAATTTCAAAACAGTTTGCTGAAAAAGGAAGCCAGACAAAAAATACATCTTGCTGGATTCAATTTATACAAAATCTAGAAAATTCAAAACAATCAATGGTGACAGAAAACAGATCAGTAATTGTCTAAAACTGGGGAGGAAGATGAGAAGGGAAGGTTGCAAAAGAATATGAGAAAATTTTGGGAGTGATTGATAAATTAATTATTTTGGTTGTAGTGACTGTTTTACAGATTTAGGGATCTGTCAAAATAAATCAACTAGGTCACTTGCTTCCTATCTGCCAGTTATTTATTTATTTATTTATTTATTTATTTATTTATTTATTTATTTTGCGGTACTGGGGATTGAACTCAGGGGCATTCTACCTCCGAGCTATACCCCCAGCCCTATTTTTTTTTTTATTCTTTATTTTGAAACAGGGTCTCACTAAGTTGCAGAGTGCCTTACTAGGTAGCTGAGGCTGGCCACGAACCTGGATCCTCCGGTCTCAGCCTCCCAAACGCTGGGATTACAAGCGTGCGCCACCACACCCGGCTGCCAGTTATTTTTAAAATTAAAAATAAAGTAAAAAATAGAGGTTGAGTCTATTTCCTTCCCCATTGGAACTGCTTCAACTAAGAAAATACGGCAGACTTGGATTTCCATGATCTCTGAGATGAGGTAAGGCAAGTCCGCACAGCTTCTCCCAGTTTACTTTAGCACACTCACCTACAATCTAAGAACTCTTATTTGCTAATCAGGCAATTTCCCTCTTATAGTTTATCCATTTCTTTCCATTTCAGATTATTTCTTAGCCACCATCCAAGAAGTGTGTCTACCCTGAGTCCACCATGCTGGAGAAATTTAGTGGCAAGATCACATGAAACTGGCTATACTCATTTAGTGTACTATTCAATATCCAGTCTCAAAAAAGGAGTTGATATATATTTTCTCCTATATGTGGAAGCTCCTATATGTTCATCAGACAGATGAACAGAGACTCCAGAGGAGTGACTGAGGGGGATTAAGGAAGGGAGGAGGGAGGCACAAAGTCATAAAGAATGTAATAGTTGAAATAATGCTATGAAGGTATACAAAACTACCAATTCCAATCTCAAAGTCAAAGTCATGTGTGGGGAGGGTGAGGGAAGAGGGAGGGACTTGGTGGGAGGGCACCAAGAGCTGTGTACATGTATTTTTTTTTTTTTACATTCTGTACCCTGATATGATGTAAAATTACAATGCATCCCCCCCCCAAAAAAAAAGAAGTCCTGAAACTATGTGAGAATAAGAAGATGTCTAGATCATCCCCACTGACATCCTGGCCATCATCTGACTGCAACTTCACGGGACTCCCACACCAGTACCATCCGATGAATCCTGAGGGATAATAAGAGTACTGTGTTTACACAATTAATTCTGGAGTTGATTTGTTATATAGCCAGAGGTGACGAGAATGCCATATTTTCTGTATTTTCCATGTAGTCATATGATTTCTTGTTCTTTTCAGAAAAAAAGTGTTAACAAACAACTAAATATGATTTGTTTTTTATGCATTGTTGCAGAGTTCCATATAAATATTTCTGCAAATCAGAAAAAATATTTTCATTGTTTATGTTTCAATTTTAAGTTTAGAAAAATAAAGCAATTCAATGGATTAAGGGAATCACTGGATTCAATCTAAAATATTTGAATTTAGCTAATCAATCAATCAACAAACTATTGAAAGTTGAACTTTTTGGAGACTATTAAAGATATCTGGCCTCCCATGTCCTTCAAGAGTTTATCCCCGAGGTGATGAAACAAACCATTTTTGCAGCAGGATGTTGTAGAATGTCTTCTTGAAAAAGGAAGAATTTGGGCTATAAATGATAAATTATGCAGATCAGCTATTTAAGTGATTTTGAATTACTTCCTTCATTTTGTATCAAAGGAAGACTTTTTTGATGCATGATTATCCTATTAACATTGAACCTCAGAAAATACAACTCTTATTTGTTAATCAAGCAGTTTTCCTCCCACAATTTATCCACTTCTTTCAATTTTGTATTATTCCTGAGTGTATATTTTTCAAACACTTTGTCAGCTTTAATTTGAAAGAATCTTAGCAATGGGACCATTGTCATCCAGCTAATAGGAGGATGAGTAGGGGTGCTACTAAATGCAATCTTGTTGGAAGGTGACAGATTCACTATAAAAAGTAGCTACTAGCATTAATCTGTGTTGGGTCTTAAAATGATTTCCAATGTTTTCCATCTGAAATTTATATAAGGGCAACAAACCTGAATGTGTACTCAGGTGATCCATTTGCCATCACAGGAAGCAAAGACCTGAAATGGGTGGGTGGGGGGGATGGTCTCAACAAAACTCCTGGGTGGCCACGGGAAGTAATTTCTCTGTTCTAAAACCCGTTGTGTGTAGTTTCATGCATTTTTAAAGTCTGTGTCTAGCAAGCAGAATGTTCCAGTTGGCCTGTGCTGGCTGACATGGGGCAGTTGTTACCACCTCTCTCCAATTCTGCATCCAATAACATCACATTGGAAGATTAAAACCAGCCACAATGGAAATTTTTACACCACAGAAATGCAAGGGCTACAAGTCAAGTCTCCCTCCTCCCCCTGCTCCTCCCATACCAGAACAGATTACTATGCATGTACCAGCAGACCCTAGTTCTACCTCCAATTCACTTGCTATGTATCAATTTCAGTAGGTTTCTTTGAACTGGAACTTGTTGGAAAGGTTATAAATGGTATTTGTAGGTGAAGCTAGTGCCAAATGGGAGGGAGGGAATGAATTACTGGAAAGGAAAATATTCAAGTAACTAGTTTTCAAGATACTATTCATAAGATAGTATATATCTATATCTATATCTATAATAGCTATATCTTTTTTCTTTCCCAGCTTCTTCAATCACCGTAGGACAGAAATGTGGCTTCCTGTCCTCTCTAAGAAAGGAAAGAGGGAAACTGTGTTGGGTTTGGTAGTTAAGAGTTCTCAGGACCACAGAGGCAAGGCCAACTGCTCTGCCTGACAAGTGGCAGCAGATGACAGGTTTGGTCCCAAGATCCAAGTGAGGAGAAGGCCTGTCTGGGGAGATTCTAACACCAGGAAAAGTTTCATGTAGTTTGGTGTGAAGATAGAATCAGGAGTCAGGCATGGTGGCACATGCTTGTAATCCCAGTACTTGGGTGGCTGAGACAGGAGGATCATAGTTTTGCTGACAGCCTTGGCAATTTAGTGAGACCCTCAGCAACTTAGTAAGACTCTGTTTCAAAGTAAAAAAATAAAATAAGGCTGGGGATGTAGCTCAGAGGTAGAATGCCCCTAGGTTCAATCTCCAGTACCCCTCCTCCCAAGCAAATAAGTAAATAAATTAGTAAGTCTAAACAAGAAGAAGGGTACAGGAAGAATACAAACTAGGTGCTAATGCATTTTTTTTTTTTTTTTTTTTTTGCGGTACCGAGGATTGAACCTAGGGGCATTCTACCTCCGAGCTATACCCCCAGCCCTATTTTTTATACTTTATTTTGAAACAGGGTCTCACTAAGTTGCAGAGTGCTTCACTAGATAGATGAGGCTGGCTGCTAACCCAGATCCTCTGGTTTCAGCCTCCCAGATGCTGGGATTAGAAGCGTGCACCACCATGCCTGGCTGCTAATGCATTTTTGTATTTTTTAAATTTAATATTCCTTTAAACTATAACAGACATATTAATAAGCATTAATATTTTTCATATCACTATTTTAGATAAAAGGCTACTGGGGATTGAACCCAGGGGCATTCTACCTCTGAACTGTACCCCCAGCCATTTTTATTTTTGAAATAGGGTTTTGCTAAGTTGCTGAGGCTGGCCTCAAACCTGCAATCCTCCTGTCTCAGCTTCCCAACTACTGGGATAACAAGGTGTGTGCCATTATGCCCGGCTTAGAAAAAACACTATTTTTTTTTTTAAAGAGGAAAACTAATTGTGGAAAGTAATGTGCTACTCTGAATTTGCAAATCACCTTGTGGTGGCCATGAGCACTGAAACAATGTCTTTAGCTTTCCAAGCATCCTGCTATGGCCTATGGAAGTCAGTGGCCTCCAGAATAAAGTCAGATTCACATAGTGTGACATATGATGAAGAGAAATAATTAATTAAGTTGATGTGCTTATAAAATTTCATGTCACTATTTGCAAAAACAAAAGTTTTGTGGGATAATTAGGATAAAGAAAATGAAAGATTTAGGAGAGTTGCAGCTCTGTGAGGCTTTCCCTAGGTGGGTGATGGGAACCCTAGATTTTAGAAGCAAAGGTAAGTACTTCTCAATCATCTCCATATTTAGATTTTTTTTTTTTTTTTTGCGGTACTGGGGATTGAACTCAGGGGCATTCTACCTCCAAGCTACACCCCCAGCCCTCCAGCCCTATTTTTTATTCCATAGTTTGAAACCGGGTCTCGCTAAGTTGCGGAGTGCCTCACTAGGTAGCTGAGGCTGGCCGCGAACCCGGATCCTCCGGTCTCAGCCTCCCGAATGCTGGGATTTCAAGCGTGCGCCACCACGCCCGGCTCATATTTAGATTTTTAAAATGTAAAACCCAATGATATCCACTGTATTGCTCTCCAACTCCATTTTGATTGATTCCTCATACGTCATTTTCCATTCACTATCGATTCCATGGTCCTACTTGAATAAATGTGTCTGCTACATGAATGAAATCCATTCAACTCTAGACATATCAGAAGATTACAAATTTTCACCATGAAAGTATAGACAGTGCCAAAACGAGTGGGTGAAAATAAGTGTGCAATTTGCAAGTCTTTGGATACAGTTTTCCAGTTGACAGACCCAGGAGACAACATTTGTCCTTTTTATCTGTGGCATATTTCCCAAGCAGAACTTCTCTGGCCTATTACCACCTGATACATGCTACTTCCCTACACCTCTGTGCTATTTCCTCTTCTTATTGGCATTTAGAGCCCCCAGGTTTGTATCACTTATGGATTTCATTCATGTGTCATTTACCTTTTTTTTCCAAATAATTAAGCCCAAAATTACATTAGAGATGGCTCGAGCTACTTGCCACTTGGATAAATTATACATCATGGCTTCTCCAGTCAATCACTCTCCAGCACTTGCAACATTCTACAAGTCGCTTAGCTTTACTAGTTATCCTCTCTGGCAGCCCTCCAGAGGACCGGGATTTCTCAGGGGATTGCAAAGAGAAAAATATGCACAAGTTCATCTTTACTGCCTTTTAACACTTCAACTTGAAGCTTCTTCTAGTGTTTCTTTTGTGGAAAAAGAATATCATTATCCTCTTATCCTATAATACTGGTCAGCAATATCATTTTGAAACCAGTAAGATGGAAAATATTTCCACTAAGTTGGCTAAGTTTTAATACACAAGTCATGTGTCTCTTAACAGCAGGAACACTTTCTAAGAAATGCGTCATTAGGTGATTTAACCACTGTGCAAACATCATGGCATACATACACAAGCCTGGATGCTCTAGGTCACTCACCAGACAGACTGCAATCAAGAGGCACAGTAAGCAAGTAAGCATGAGATGCATGAGGCTGCTACCAGCATACTATGCCATACTATTTTACAATACATGTTTTTTTTTTTTTTTATAAGTAGGAGTACAGTCTAAAATAACAACAAAAAGTATAGTATAGAAAATAGATAAGTTGGTAACATAATTGTTGACTGTCATTATCAAGTATTGTGTACTGTAAATAATCATATGGGATATACTTTTATATGACTGGCAGTGGAGTGGGTTTGTTTATATCAGCACAACCACAAACACGTGAGTAATGCATTGTGCTATGACATTAGGATAGTTATGACATCACTAGGCAATAAGAAACTTTCAGCTTCCTTAATATCTTATGGAATCATTGTCATATATATTCCTTGACTGAAATGTGTTTGCAGAACATGACTGAATATAAAGCTATGGAAATCATTTTTTACATTCTGCACATTTATAAATAGTTCAAGTCTCAAAATTCAGGCAGATAACAATTCTATTAGTTTCATTTAACATTTTTCCTTATTTGGAATTTGTTTAAATTTTGATAAATGTGGGAATATTGATTCACTGCTATAATATCCCCACTACTTAGAACATTTCTAATATGGTAGGCACTCTATAAATGTGTTGAGTGAATATTAATAAAGTTACTAACAAATTGATTAAATTTATCTTTCCCCAATGACAAAAATTGAAATACATATTTCATGATGTAGAAACCCTGTCTATCTTGTCTACTGATGTCCACTATTTAACAAAGTACCGTGAGGATATAGCAGATATTCATTAAACAAGAGTCCCATTCAGCATTCCTGCTAAAATCATCTACACATACCATGTCTGCCAATATTAGTGTAGCTCCAAGCAATTAAATGGTCAGTTATTTGGATCACTGTCATTTTTTTTCTCAAGGAATTCTCCTATGTAGAGAATTGTGAATAAATAGTCTGAAATTCTAGAAGTCTAGCCCAAAGTAACTCTATAAAACATGATTTTTTTTTTTTTTTTGCAGTACTGGGGATTGAACACAGGGGCATTCTACCTCTGAGCTACACCCCCAACCCTATTTTTTATTCTTTATTTTGAAACCGGGTCTCACTAAGTTGTGGAGTGCCTTACTAGGGAAATGAGGTTGGCTGCGAACCCGGATCCTCTGGTCTCAGCTGGGATTACAAGCGTGCGCCACCACGCCCGGCTCTAAAACATGATTTTTAAAAAAAGTCTTTTTACCCTTGGGCATTTATACAAATTTGTACTATAATTTTGCAACATGTTTGCATATTTATTACCTTACATGAGATTAATATTTTAATTACTTGCTACTTCTTCAATCCCACACATTTAATGTGCTCAAGATTAAGAAAAGATGTCTTATGGTTTCAATACTCAGTATACTGTTGACTTCAGAGAACCGAAGTTTGAAAACTATCCAGTCATAAATACAAGACTTTTTAAATTATTTTTGTATTTTATACTTTTAATTAATTAATTTATTTTTAATTGGTGCATTGTAATCATACATCTTTGTTAGGTACAAGCTGGTAAAGGTTGTATGCATGAGGCATACATGCACACATTTCTTATTTAACCCTTCCCCAATTCCCACCCCACTCCCTCCTCCTCCCTCCTTCTCAAGGTCAGTTTAGTGATTCACTTTGAGGTGTTCATGAAAGTACATCATGCTTATTAGGGTGTCCCCTCTCCCCCCATCACCTTCTGTTAGTCAAATTCTTTGTTCACCTAAGGATTTTCCTTCTTCATCTGGAGTCCCTCTTATGTCCCATTTTCTCCCTAGCTTCCACATATTAGGAAGAGCATACGATTTTTTACTTTTTGTGATTGACTAATCTCACTTAACATAATGTTTTCCAGTTCCATCCATTTCCCTGCAAATAATATGATTTTGTTTTTCTTTATGGCTGAGTAAAATTCCATTGTGTATATATCCCATAGTTTTGTAATCCATTCATCTGTTGATGGACATCTTGGCTGGTTCCATAGTTTGGCAATTGTAAATTGTGCAGCTATAAAAATAGATACACATGCATTGGTCTGATAGTTTGGTTTCCATTCTTTTGGGTAGATACCCATAAGTAGTATTGCTGGATCATATGGTAGATTCATTCCCATTCGTCTGAGGATCCTCCATATTGTTTTCCACAGTGGTTGCACTAATTTGCAATCCCACCAACAGTGTATTAGGGTCCCGACATCTCCACACCCTTGCCAGCATTTGTTGTTGTTTGTGTCCTAGATGATTGCTATTCTGATTGGAGTTAGGTAAAATCTCAAGGTAATTTTGATTTACATCTCTCTGATTGCTAATGAGGTTGAACATTTCCTCATACATTTATTGGCCATTTGTATTTCTTCTTTTATGAAGTGTCTATTTAGATTCTTTGCCCATTTTTTGATTGGGTTATTTGTTTTCTTAGCTGTGAGTTTCTTGAACACCACACCGCTGAATGAGGAATGGGTCATAGAAGAAGTAAGGGATGAAATTAAAAAATTCTTAGAAACCAATGAAAACAGAGACACAACATATCAAAACCTCTGAGACACCTTGAAGGCAGTACTAAGAGGAAAATTTATAGCACTGAGTGCCCACACAAGAACAAAAAACCACCAAATAAATAACCTAATGACATAGCTCAAAGCCCTTGAAAAACAAGAACAGACTAACCCCAAAGCCAGTAGAGGACAGGAAATTATGAAAATCAGAGCAGAAATTAATGAAATAGAGAATTAAAAAAAATACGGAAAATCAACAAAACCAAAAGCTGGTTTCTTGAAAAATTAAACAAGATAGAAAAGCCATTGAACAACCTAATCAAAAGAAAGAGAGAATCAACCCAAGTTACCAAAATAAGATATGAAAATGGTGATATTACCACTGACAGTATGGAAATACAGAGGATCATCAGAAACTATTTTGAAAAACTATACTCCAACAAAAGGGAAAATCTAGAAGAAATTGACAATTTTCTAGATACATATAACCTTCCTAAATTGAGTCAAGAAGATATAGAAAACTTAAATAGACCAATAACAATCAAAGAAATAGAAACAGCAATAAAGAGTTTACCATCAAACAAAAGTCCAGGGCCAGATAGTTTTCCAAGTGAATTTTATAAAACATTTATAGAAGAGCTAATCCCAATACTCCTCAAGCTATTCCGTGAAATAGAAAGAAATGAGATCCTCTCAAACACATTCTATGAAGCCAACATCACATTAATACCAAAGCCAAATAAAGACAGCTCAAGAAGAGAAAACTATAGGCCTATATCACTGATGAACTTAGATGCAAAACTGCTAAACAAAATATGAGCAATGAGCATTCAAAACCACATCAAGAAAATTATACACTATGATCAAGTCGGGTTCATCCTAGGGATGCAAGGCTGGTTCAACATACGAAAAATAATCCACATAATTCACCACATAAACAGAATCAAAGACAAAAATCACATAATCATCTCAATTGATGCTGAAAAAGCATTTGACAAGACCCACATCCATTCATGCTAAAAGCACTACAGAGAATAGGAATAGAAGGAACATATCTCAAAATCATAGAGGCAATATACAGTAGGCCAACAGCCAATATCATATTAAATGGAGAAAAACTGCAAGAGTCCCCACTGAAAACAGCAACAAGACAAGGATGTCCATTATCACCTCTTCTGTTCAACATAGTACTTGAGACTCTAGCCAAAGCAATAAGGCAAGAGAAGGAAATCAAAGGGGTAAAAATAGGGAAAGAAGAACTAAAACTATCCCTCTTTGCAGATGACATGATACTATACTTAGAAGACCCAACAAAGTCAGCCAAAAAACTTATAGAACTGATCAACAAATTCAATGAAGTGTCTGGATACAATATCAATCTTCAAAAATCAGAAGCTTTCCTGTATGCCAACCATAAAACCACTGAAAAAGAAATCCAGAAAACAATTCCACTCACAATAGCACCACAAAAAATAAAATACTTAGGGATAAACCTAACCAAAGAGGTAAAAGATATCTATAAGGAAAACTATAAAAAGTTGAAAAAAGAAATTGATGACGACCTTAGAAGATGGAAAAGTCTACCATTCTCTTGGATAGGCAGAATAAATATCATCAAAGTGGCCGTCCTCCCAAAACTTATCTACAGATTCAATGCAATACCCATGAAATTACCAAGGTCACTACTCACAGACATTAGAAAAGTCAGTACTTAAATTCATTTGGAACAACACAAAGCCCAGGATAGCCAAAGTTGTTCTTAGCAACAAGAACCATAAAGGAGGTATCACAATACCTGACTTCAAACTCTACTACAAAGCCACAGTAATAAAAACAGCATGGTATTGGCACAAAAACAGACACATAGACCAATGGAGCAGAACAGAAGTTTCAGAAACGGACCCACTTGCTTACAGTCAACTGATTTTTGACAAAGGAGCCAAAAACATACACTGGAAAAAAGATAGCCTCTTTAACAAATGGTGTTGGCAAAACTGGTTAACCATATGCAGGAAAATGGAAATAAACCCCACTTTCTCACCCTGCACAAGAGTCAACTCAAGGTGATCAAAGACCTGGAAGTGAGGCCAGAGACATTGCAGCTACTTGAAGAGGGCATAGGCCCAACACTTCAACACATAGGCACAGGTAAGAATTTTCTCAACAAGACCCCAAAAGCACAAGCAACTCAAAGGAAGATCAATACATGGGACTGCATTAAACTGAAGAGCTTCTGTGCAGCAAAAGAAACTATCAAGAACCTCAACAGAGAGCCCACCACAGAGTGGGAGAAAATTTTTGCCAGCTCCTCTTCTGATAGAGGACTAATATCTAGGATATACAGAGAATACAAGACTTTTAGTCTCTAAGTTAGTTTTCTTCTTACAAATATTCATTGTAGAGAACCTACAAATCAGTGACAAAAAAAAAGAAAAATCATTCACATTTTCAAGAACTCAACATAGTTACTGTTAAAATTTTGATGTTTATCTGCCTAATTATATGTGTAATATTCCTATATATAGATATTATTACAATATTATATACAATTTTGAAACTTGCTTATTGCCCATTTAATTGACTGTGCACCTCTTCCTGTGTTTTAAATGTTCTTCACAGAATTATTTTAATGATTTGGATTTTTTTTCCCGATCTTTGCATCATTAATGGTTTCCTTTTATTCTTTGGGTCTCATTCTTTTAAGCTCGTTAGTCAAGTTTTCCTAGATTACCGCACTTGGTATCTGCCACTCCTTAGTCTGGGCTTCTCCCTGTCACATAAACCTGTTATTATTTTCTATTTCCCTTCCTAGACAATAAGCTCTCTGAGGCAGAGAAAGCATCTTTATTTTTTTAAATTCCCCATGTTAATTAATTTCTGATACTTGGTAGAAACTCAATAAATATTTTTGAAAAAATTAATAATAAATAAATGAAAAGGATGAAGAAAATTCTATGAATAAAGCCACTATAGTGACTTAATGTCCCTATACTTAGATTATTTACATTTACTATTATTATAAACATTACTTTAATATATTTCTCTGGATAAATTCTTGTGCATATTTATAATTATTTCCTTAGTTTAAATTTTTATAAGCTTGGTCTAAGGATGAGTAAAATTTAAGATTTTTAAAATGTTTTATTGGAAAGTCTGGCAATTTACACCTTCACAAACAGTATTTCAGACCCTTACTTTGCTCAAGTCAGTAATAGATTTTTGTCATTTCAAAACATATTGGTAGTTGAGAAATTTTATTATATACTAAATGAAATTTCTTATATATATGTATATATATATTGCTAAGCATTCATACAATTATTTTCATGTTTATTATCATTGTTATTTCTTCCTTTCCTTTGGTGAATTGTCCATGTATTTTGCTAATTTTATTTTTAAAATACTCTACGAGTCTATTTAATTTCTTATTATTCATTTTGCAAATATTTTCCCCCTCATCATGCTTTCTCTGTTATTTTTGTGTATGCTATTAAAATTTTATGTTATGTAAACTTTAAAACATATACAAAGTAGAGATAACATATAAACTCCATTTACTTATCACCTAGCTTTAATAATTATCAACTCATGTCTAATCTTGTTTTGTCTCCCCCCACTCAGTTCTATTTTGTCTTCTCAACTCCTGGTTATTTTGAAGGAAATCCGTACACTGTAGCACTTAATCTGTAAATATTTGAATACATATCTCTAAATGACAAATTGAGTGTAGCTTTTTCAGTGTAGCTTCAAAACTAAAATTATGGATAGTTGTATGAAAGAGAAAAATTAAACTTTTTTTTTTTGTGGTACTGGGGATTGAACTCAGGGGCATTCTACCTCCAAGCTACACCCCCAGCCCTATTTTTTATTCTTTATTTTGAAACCGAGTCTCACTAAGTTGCAGAGTGCCTCACTAGGTAGCTGAGGCTGGCTGTGAACCCGTATCCTTCAGTTTCAGCCTCCCGAATGCTGGGATTACAAGTGTGCGCCACCACGCCCTGCTCAAATTAAACTTTTAAAATATTTTCCTTTGTGGTTTCTGCTTTTGTCGCTATTCTTAGAAAAACTTTCATTACTACGTTATGAAAATTCACTTAATTTGTTCAAACTATACCATTAATATACAGCATTTACAGAAAGTTTTGAAAATACAGATGAATAAAAAGAGGCAAGGCTCATGTATATATATATATATATATATATATATCACTTAATACTATAGAGAGTATAGACTATATCTGAAAATTTTTTACAATTTATATTCTCTCTTTCAGTACTGGAGATTGAACCCAGGGGTACTCTACTACTGAGCTCTACCCCCCAATCCATTTTATTTTTTTATTTTGAGGCAGGGTCTTGCTATGTTGTCCAAGGATGTCCTCAAATCTGAAATTCTCCTGCCTCAATCTCTCTAGTTGCTGGGATCACAAGGGTGTGCACAGTGCCTGTCTTACAACTTATACTTTCAAAAATAGAACCTTGTAACTTGATACTTATTGTAAAC
Organism: Graphiurus murinus; assembly: GCA_004027655.1. Classification (NCBI taxonomy): domain Eukaryota; kingdom Metazoa; phylum Chordata; class Mammalia; order Rodentia; family Gliridae; genus Graphiurus; species Graphiurus murinus. Next base: position 33,843 of record PVLC010014730.1, read on the forward strand.
TTCTTTCCATGTCAATAAGTATTGACTGGCATTATTATTTCCTAAAATTCTATCATAAAGTTATGCCATAATTTATTTTGCTCAAGATTTTAATGCTATTTAGATGGAGAGCAATCCTTGACCATGTAAACAATTAATTGAATGCATATTGCATATAATATCCCATACCTTATTTAATGATACTGAAGATGCAAAAATGAAGAAAACAGGAGGATCAAAGGAGGAACAGAACAAATAATGCTATGGCAATAGGTGAAGGTATTGCTACCAATCTACTAACATGTAAGGGGAAGGAGTGGGGAGTGTAGCGGGATGAGGAAGGAAACACACCAAGTGCTCTGTGCCTGCATGTGTGCATCACTACGACATATAATTATAAGGCACTAATGAAACTATAAGAAAAAGAAAACAAACAAGAGTAAGGTAGATTTCTGCATATATCTTACTGTAGTTATGAACATTTTTGTTTAAATGTTTTTATACCACTTTGAATTGTTTCCTATGAATAAATTCTTAAAGGTGAAAACCTTTAAAAGAATAACTTTTATTAAGCACTGTCAAATATTCTTAAAGAATTATTTTGACAGTTTACATATCTGAATGCACCATATTAATGTTAATACTAATAGGTATCATTGCTCTTGTCAATCTTTTGTAATGTGAGAGGTGAAAAAGTCTTATCACTGTTGTTTCATTTAGCATTTCATTTATTACTAGTGACACTAACTACTGGTTCATGTCTTAGGGAAACTTTGTATTATTTCTTTTGTGAATTGCCTGCTCATGATTTTTGCACGTTTTCCTCATTCAGTATTTGCCTTCTTATCATTTACAATTCTGTTTTTAAGATTTAAACACAATGCATGACAATAGTGGTTATATTGGGAGGCCATTTGTGTAAAACTGCTATAATCATTTGGCTAGGTATTGAAATCCAGCTACAATAATAGTGCCAACCCAATTTGGACACTGTTGTACATTGCCCAACACAGTATGTAAATATCCTTATACTGGAATACTCAATTTGAAGCAACAATTTATGAATAGATCAAATGCTTCTTTAGAAGTAAACATATAACGATTATGTTTTTGTGCTGAAAGACAGAAGCAAAGATTCTTTAGTGGTTATGGGATTGCTAATGGTTCAAAAGTGGTAGTATTGGCAGGGCTAAGAAGTCAGTACCTGCTGGTTCTTAGATTATGCATAATGGTGTGGAGAACTCGGAATAATCCTTTATTTTCTTGAGGAAACAATTATAATTAATGGTGAGAAGTAAAAGTCCAATGACATCAAAGCCCCATATTTCACAGGTTGAAAGGGATTTTCATTGTCTTTATTTGTAAAGTGTTGGAGGTGGGCCCCATTCCTGAATCTTCTTTCTGGTGGTAGAATAAGGTACATACTGTTCTTACACGAGTGCTACTCATGTTGAATTTATGGTTTGTCCAAATGAATTTATGAGCAAAAGGTGGTTTTGTCATTGGGATGTCTTTGGTCATGCAGTGCAGCCAGTGATGCCATTTGGGAGACATCATGCTTCGGTCCACATTCCAGAATTAATTTCATTTGTACAGATGACCCATTAATGATGGCCAAAAAGCTGCTTGTTGTCCTCATCGCATTTGTTTCCATATTCGTCTTCCCTAATGTACCAACTCTTAGATTATTTGCCCTTAAGAGAACTTGTGGACAGCCACAGAGGCCATGGTGGCCGCTGACCTGCTGTGGCTCACACTTCAGGATCTGCAGGAACTCCATCTTGCCTTGTTCTGCAGGCCCCCAGAACTCAGAATAATTCTTAATATGAGTGTAACAAAGTCACTAAAGCTGGGCTAGGAATGTCGCTCAGTGGTAGAGCCTTTGCCTAGCATGCATGAGGCTCTGGGTTTGACTCCTAGCACTGCAAAACAAACCAACAGAGAAACAAACAAAAGCCAAAAATATCACCAATGCAATTAACACCCTTGCTGACAATCTTAAGGGAAAAGCCAAGCATTCAATTATTGTGGAGTATAAAATACATTCTTTCTTATGAGATAAATTGGTATGGAAACACAGAGCTTCCTAGATTAGACTCTCTCTAGTTGGTGAATAGGGAACTGATTTCAATTTCTAGGACCATTAATCTCCTACCTTTTATGGGCAGTAAATTATCTTTAAATTAAAACAAATGAACAGTATACCTGTTAGACTGTGTGTCAGTATAAACACAGTCTCTCAACAACCAGTAATTAGGACCTCTAACCTGATCTACTTAAGTGACTTTGATAAGTAGGGGAGCATAAAACCAATTTTCATTTTCAAAGAGAAAAATGTTTTTAGTCAAAAATTTGAAAAAAAAATTAACTTTTTTCTGAGAAGTGTAATACATTGATCTTCTTTAATGACAACGTTTTTAGATATAAGCTGAATAATGTCTCTTGTGTTTATGCCACTTTTTTGTTTTTATTTTTGTTTTAATACTCAAGATAGAAATACTAGTTTGGAACTTGGGAATGTAGCTCAGTGGTAGAGTGCTTGCCTAGCATGCACAAGGCCCTGGGTTAGATGCCCAGCATGAGAGAGAGAGAGAGAGAGAGAGAGAGAGAGAGAGAGAGAGAGAGAGAGAGAGAGAGATTTGAAGATAAAATCATATTTTTTAGCATGTGAAGTCAGTAATACCATGTTTCAAACCATATGAGTTACCAACTTGAATGAGTAAGGTCTTGAAAATATGCTGCTTGTCCCCTACCCATAATGCTCTGGTAAAGGGGGTCTTGCCTGTGGACAACCACCAACCACAAAACTGACAGCATACAGGAGCGGCAGAAATCACTGTAGTCATCGTACAAAATCTATTAGGTTTATTGTTGTTTTTCTGAGTATTTTCATTGGTAGGGAGAGATAATTTTAAAATTTCCTGTGATTTCATCTTAAAAATTAATAAAATAAACCAAGCCTATGATAGGGAGACAGTATCTTTTATGAAGCATGTGATGGGAGAGAAAACTTGCCTTATGCCTGAGTAATATGATTCAAAATGCCCAAGGTACCCTGACTACCATTATGACATAGGAACATTATGACAAATGACTCCAGTAGGGCCCCATTTCCCTTTCCCAGGGTTTCCCTACATTCTTTTAGCTCTGTTCACATACAGCCTGATATGGTTTAGATTTAGAATATTGGAGGCAGGACTTGGTTGCAGGGGAGGGGTTCCCTTGGAATGTGGCTGGGGACAGTGTTTTCCCAGGCTGGCTGCTGAAGCTTCCTGCTCTTTTTTCTCCCCTGACATCTTGAGCTGATACCAAGCTCTCTCCTTCTCTCTGCTCCCAGGCCTTATGCCTTAAGAACCTAGTGCCCTGGCTCCTGCTTTGCGGGTCTAACATGGACTGACAATCTCCAGAACCATGAACAAATATATTCTTCTTCCTCTAAATTATAGTCATCAGGTATTTTGGGTCAGAGAGGTAAAAATGCTAACTGAAACTCAGCCTCTATCCCACTCATTTCCTTCCTTCCTTCCTTCCTTCCTTCCTTCCTTCCTTCCTTCCTTCCTTCCTTCCTTCCTTCCTCCCTCCCTCCCTTCTTTCCTCCCTTCCTCCCTCCCTCCCCTCTCTCTTCTCTTCTCTTCTCTTCTCTTCTCTTCTCTTCTCTTCTCTTCTCTTCTCTTCTCTTCTTTCTTTGACTGGGGACTGAACCCAGGGACATTCTACCTCTGACTATATCCCCAGCTCTATTTTATTTTTATTTTTTGATACAGGATTTCACTAGGTGGATGAGAGTCTACTATTTGCTAACGCTGTCCTCAAACTTGTGATCCTCCTGTCTCAGCCTCCCCAGTACCGGGATTACAGGCATGTGTCACATTGCTTGATTCTATCCGATCTATCTCATTCCTTTCAAAACTCTCAGTCTTTCCTCTGATAGGATTGGCTGCATTCAGACACCCTTTTTTTTTTTTTTTTGCGGTACTGGGGATTGAACTCAGGGGCATTCTACCTCAAGCTATACCCTCAGCCCTATTTTTTATTCTTTATTTTGAAACAGGGTCTCACTAAGTTGTGGAGTGACTCACTAGGTAGCTGAGGCTGGCCACGAACCCGGATCCTCCAGTCTCATCCTCCCAAATGCTGGGATTTCAAGCGTGCGCTACCATTCCCGGCTTCAGACACCCATTTTTATACCAACATTGTGGACAGAGAAATGCCAAGGGCTCCAATCACAGCATAAGAGGGAAGGACCCCCTTCCAGACCACATGGAAGTAGAGTGGGGAGGGGAGGATATCCAAATAAGTGAAGGTAGGAAGAAAAGGAAATCAATACTGTACAAGCAAACCACAAAATTTTCCTGGGAGTGCTAAATTTTTCACTACCAGGCTCTTTCTTTTTCTACTTTGGTTGCTTCTCAAACCAACATAGTCATAAGAATAAATTTAGAGAAAATTTGTTGTCACAGACTAAGAAGTGAGAGATACAGTGGCAACACTGAGAGATGAGCCCAAGAGGCCTGGACATCTAGATAGACTATTGTATATATTGGTGTTGTTGTCTAGGTCACTTTAATATCCATCAACCTTTTATAAAATTTTTCATGCACAGTAACACTAGCAAAATACTTCACTCTTTTGAAAAGTACTGAAACAAATCTGATTTGACACAGATGTTATTATTTTGTGGAACCACCTTCAATCAATTAGCTATCCTTAGAGATGTTGTATGTATTTTGTTGTTGTTGCACTTATAGTCAAGTATGTGATTAATAAATGAGAAGGATTATTTCATTACCTGAAAATTTCTCAATTGTAGGCATAAGCTTACTTTTGAGACTATATACGAATTACACA